>OX637337.1:21014764-21197264 GCA_951799405.1 Agapetus fuscipes
AGGACAGACCACAGCTGCAGGGTATTTTGTATACGCCTGGTGCGTCCAGATAATTGCGTCTATCCTTAGGTGACCTGAGGTGTTGCTGCGCCCTGCACCCTGCACCTACGCCCTGCACCCTGCACCTGCACCTGCGCACCCCAACTTGCGCATGCGCCTGAGCATACACCCGCGCTGACCCCCGCACCACCACCACCACCCCCCGCAACACCTACCCCCCACCCTAGAGCGAAGGAAGATGACGGAAACCCGCACCCCCTCGCCACGCCGACCTCCCACCCTGTAATGAAGGACAATGTGCAAGACGCGACCAAACGCCAATCAGTTAGCATCGAGAAGCGACCGAAGAGACAACGAAGGCCGCCGCGCCGGTATAACTCGCCTTGAAAATGCCTTCTACTCATGAAGGCGAAACGTCGGCTTATAAAAAAGCTGCATATAGACCATGGTCTAACCCGAAAAAACACAAAAACAATTCAGTAGTTAATACCGACCATGAAAGTGTTAGTGAATGTTTAAAACTTTATTTTAACTATTATTAAATATAAATGAACTATTGTTAAATTAGGTGACCAATTGTTTTGTAATAATAATTTAAGTTTAATGTAATAAAGAATATTTGTATGAAGTGTAGTGTTCATTATTTTCTTCATAACTATTTACTTAAGTGCTAGAATCCTAAAATAACTTTCCTGAGCCTCAAATATAAATAACAGTGTGAGTTGAATTACATACAGTGCCGGTTTTAGCACTACCAGCGCCCTGGGCGAGATTTTTTAAGGCGCCCCCCCCCCCCCCCCTATTCGCCATTCGAAAATTCAAATTCATACGAAAAAAAGGAACGTAGTAACCATTTATTAAAAAAAATATATGACAATACAGTTGATAGCTAATCAAATGGTGGAAAATATAAACTTAGAGAAGGGATAAATGTCCAAAAAATTTTTTTGAAAAATAATACATTTTTTAATAAATTTCATAAAAAATGGACAAAAATGAAAATTTGACAAGAGTACAAAAAATTAAACTATAAAAAAATGTACGAATGTAGAATACTTTGAAATTCAATATTTAGAAAGCACAAATTAAAAAAATAATGGAATCTAATCTAATCTAATCTAATCTAAGTTGCAAGGATATGTTACATTGAAGATTCACATTACATGCATTCTCACAACCAGACACGTACAAGTTCGCGCTTGCACATGCCTCATGTGAACCTACAACATAAAAATCAAATCTCAAATGGACATACACCCTGCAACTCTTGCCGTCCTTCCCTGAGACAGGGGTGACATTGGCAAAGTGAACCATTTTTACAGCATGGGTGGTCAGCCGCATACCAACCTATAAGTCAAGGAACACACACACACGACAAATTACATTTTATACATCATTAAATAATAATATTCAAATACAAAATATCCATTTACAAACAAAAACAAATTCCAATTTAATAAACCCTATTCGCCAACATTACAGATCAACCGCCATTTCTTTCTGTCCTTACATACTTCTTTCATTTCCTCCAGAGTCAGACAAAAATAAAGAGAAAAGACAGAAATAGTCTTACAACATAAAAATTGAAGAAAAAAAATTAAATAAAAAATATGAAATCTAAAATTAAACAAAGAAAAATTAAAAAAGAAAACAAAAACGAAAACGGAAAAAAGTCTAGACAAAAAAGTATTAACTTTAAAAAAAATATGAAAAAAAATTAAAATAGAAAGAATTTAATAATTTAAAACAAGCATTCAAAAATGAAAAAAAAATTCAAAAGGCAATAAAAAATTACACATAAAAATTAACAACTATTGCATAGAACAAACCATGAAATCAACAAAAATTTGAAAACATAGAATGACAGAAAAAAATAACGCATATAAAAATTAAAAACTATTACATAAAACAAACCATGAAATCAAAAATTGAAAAAAACATATTAAAAACTAATTAAACAACAAAAATTTGAAAACGTAGAATGACAGAACAAAATTAGAACATAAAAATGGAAAAAAAAAAATGGAAAGACAAAAAAAAACACATTTAAAAATTAAAAACTATTGCATAGAACAAACCATGAAATCAAAAACTGAAAAAAAACATATTAAGAAATAATTTATCAACAAAAAATTGAAAACTTAGAATTACAGAACAAAAATAAAATATAAAATTTGAAAAAAAAGAAAATGGAAAGAATATAAAATTAAAAAACGTGTACATTAAAGATTTTAAATTATGATTACGGTCGTTAGACATTGTAAGGAATGAAAAAAAAAAACGGATTTTACTGACCGTGTAAAAGAGAAGAACGATTTTCTCTACGTTTCGTCGGAGTTATTGTTATTATGTTATTATATTATGTTGAATTATTGTTGTTTGTTCGGGGCCGAAGGTTATAGGTATTTTTAATAACCTTCGGTGATGCGTCCATAGACCCCGTTGGATTCTCCAGGAGTGTACAGGGTCCCTTGCGAATGCGGAGCCTTTTATATTGGACAAACCAAGCGCAGCATCAACACCCGGTTGAAGGAACACATTGGTGCAGTTAAGACGAATAACCCAAACAAGTCTGCTATCTGTGAACATTCACAGGAAGGGGTGAATCATCTTATCAATTTGATAAAACAAAGATTCTATCTAAAGAAAGATTTCTCATCCCCCGACTTGTGAAGGAAGCAATCGAAATTCACAGGCACCCCAACTTCAACAGAGATGACAGCTACAAACTTTCCAGTATATGGAGGCCAGTACTAACCTCAATGATCCACCCTTTCATTAATCGGACGATTTCACAACAAGACATAATATCGTCCTTCTGTACAACTGGAGCTATAGTGACATCTATGGACGCATCACCGAAGGTTATTAAAAATACCTATAACCTTCGGCCCCGAACAAACAACAATAATTCAACAGTTCGTGGTTCCTTTTTGTGAAGGACACACGTCTCCTGAAGACGTCGGATATGACTCCGACGAAACGTAGAGAAAATCGTTCTTCTCTTTTACACGGTCAGTAAAATCCGTTTTTTTTTTCATTCCTTACAACGTGTACATTTATAAAAAAAAACAAATTATGAATAATTGATTTCCATACAAAAGTCAGCTGCATAAATATAAAAATCAACTGTCTTCATGCTTAACTTGAGGTCTAATTTTGTACAATGTAATGATATGTAAGAGGACAATCACGCCGAGTGTATATTTCGCATACCCGAAATACAAACCAAAAACTTACATCGTTCCGCACATCGATTTAAAGAACTGGATCGGCTAGGAAATCAATCCTTTGAGAATTAGAAATACGCTGCCTCACTCATCATACAAAAATCCAAATTCAGTCTATTGGTAACCTTTTAACTGTCAACAGTGTGTTACCTAATTGGAAAAAAAATCCATGTAAATGCCAAACTGGGTAATTTCTAAACGTGCCAACAAAAGAGAATAAATGTGTTATAGAATATAGAATAATATTTCACTTTAATCACTATTCTAAATGATTACGTTGATAAAATTTATTTTTCGTTTGTCGAAATATTTTGTTCGCGAAAGTGAAGGCCATTTCTAGAACTAGTGATATTCAAATAGCAGGCGCGTGCATAGGGTGTAGGCAAATACATTTCAGAATAAATATTTTCTCACATCCCTTCAAAATAACTCATTTGAATTTGGCTGAAGTGGTAACGATGGCTCCAATCAAACTTAAATCTTGAATTTTAAATCTCAATATCAACCTCAATCGCGTTTTTACCATATTTTACCATATGGCTGATCACTCAAAATCAATTTGAATTCTTTTTTTCAAGTATTTTTTTTCAACATTGAAATTGCATTTATGTAACAGAATTCAATATTGCAATTATAACAATGAGGTCCGCATATTTGAAGAAGACATTCAACTTATAAGCTGGAACTGTGAATTATGAAGATTTTCGGCAGTAACTCTGTGAAAGTCCATTTTAACAGAAAATGCAAATTTGGAACATCCTTCGAAAAATAATTTCCGATATTTTGCTACTGCGGATAAACCTCAGCTAACAATGGCACATAATGTCATTGTTATTTGACTCTTATCCGCCGAGACGAAAATGTATTTTTTTAACTTCCTTTATAACTTGAATTATTTACAACTTTTCAAATGAATTACCATAATATATTCATTTAAAGCTCTCAGATGCATGCCCACAAACAAACACGTGTAGTTCGCGCGTACAAATGCTGAATGTGTTCTTACAAATAAAATCCAAACCTCAAATGAACATAAGCGCTACAACTTTTTCCGACCTTTCCTAACACAGGGGTGACATTGGCAAAGTGAACCATTTTTTACAGTATGAGTGGTCAGTCTCATACTAACCTATAAGTCAAGGAATACAAATAAAAAATAACGTTTAAGTATAAAAAAAGAACAAAACCATAAAAAGAAATCTATACAAAAAAGTCAATAATTTCCTATCCAAAAAATGTAACAAATTAATAAACCAACATTACAAATCAACATTGCAGGTTAGCCGCCACTTCTTCCTGTCGTTGCATACTTCTTTCATTTCATCCAGAGTTATTACCTTTTTCATACAAGCCCTCCTCTTATTATGACTCTGGAAATCCCATTCATTCGCTATTTCAAAAATTTGATCCATCTATACTTTTCTCGGTCTTCCTCTACCACGACATCCATCTATTCTTGCAACATATATGGTCGGACTTCTTGTGAATCTTGTGGATGTTCGGCGTTGACTTTATTTCGAGGTTTCGGGGTGTGGAGATGACTTAACACATTGGTTTAATTCAACAATTTAATGGTCCCTTATTCCATAAAGATTACAAGGAGTTTTACAAAGGATTAAGTAAATAAAATTAGATGAACAGGTTGAGACAAGTTACCAGTGCGACGTGCGGAGAAAGAAGGAAGAAGGAAGTTGGTTTTTTACATGCCCGAAGCGTCTGTCAGAAATGTAATACCAACCCAACAAAATGTACCAAAGACAAAAAGATTACTATTCTTGGTAGGTATATTATTTTAATTACTTTTGTCATATTAAATTTGGACCAATATACTTTCTTCGTCAGTCTTTCATCACTCATTCTCTCCATATGCCCGAACCATCTTAGCAAACTTCTTTTAATCTTCAATTTCTCACTTTTTCTTACACCACATTCTGCTCTTACAAGATCATTCCTCACCCTGTCACTTCGTTTTTTTCCCAATCATACTTCTTAGATAGTCCATTTCTGAAATCATCTTCCTTAAAATAATTTCAGTCATTCATAATTACAACATTTAACGAAATAAAAAACAAGGTCGCGAAATAAATATGTACCTTTGTAAAGTAAAAAGTAAAAAGAAATATACCTAGCAATAACAAAATTAAAAATAAATTATAATTGTTTTCATTTCTCTTTCTAAGAATGAAACAATTATTTTACAGGTTCAATTTTTACTATTTACGAAAAATAAATATTTTCGAGTTTTAATGCCACAAAAATTTCAAAATTACTAAAAAATATAAAGGGGCGCCTGCGGTGCCCCTTCACACCTGGCGCCCTGGGCGGTCGCCCGACCGCGCCCAACCCTAGCGCCGGCCCTGATTACATATAATATGGAATTATCTCAATTCTTAGGTAAGAGTGGTATAGAACCAAAGATGGCAATCTAGAATTTATTTGAAAATGAGACAAATCTATTGAAAAAGAAAATGATCAGGAACAGCTGAGTTATACCTTTCATGGCGCCAGACGATATTATCTTTACTAGTGTACCTATTGTGCTATTGCAAAATATTATAGCAACCATTTACCTGCGAATGCTAAAAAAAATGCTTGGAGAGAAGAGTAAACTCTTCCAAATTCCAAGAAGCCGAAGTTATTTCCGTAACTTTTCGGATTGTTTCGTAAATTAGCTAAACAAACAAAAGGAAGCCATCTACTTATGCTACCTATCGATCAAAGCTTGAGAACTCTCATACAAATTGAGCAAGGTCGTATATAGTCATAGAGTTACAATGTATATAGTCCTAAAATTGGAGTGGCGTATATCAGAAACAAATAAAGCCATTATGGAAAAGTAATAATAAGACATATCCATTAGAAAAACCGTGTTATGAAATGAAGATAAGTTAATGGACTCCACACGTGACTTAAGATAGACAAAATCATAACTTCATACGCTCAAATTGCTAGGAAAAAAAAACCCAATGGTTCTCAGTTTCGAAGAACCGAGAACAAAGTTCTGCTGACTCCATTCAGTGCATTCAGATCTTGCTCCCAAGTTACGATATAACATTTTCACCTCATTTCGAAGGAGTCTTTGATATACGCCACTTCAACTGCGCATTATCCGACACTTTTCAACTTGTATCGGAGCTGTCAAATCCCATTTATCAAAATATCTTGGAAAAAAGCTTCAAAATTCCTTTTCTACCTGTTCTATTATTTCTTATAATAGCGTCATACCATTCCAGGAAATATTAAATTGTATTCCTGACTTAAATTATTTGAATTAAATATATTTTTTAAATCTTTAATTCCGCGACGAAATAAAAAGTTTCTTGCCAAAACAAAAGTTGGCCTGTCAAAACTATTGTTTTATGGATAAACTTCGCCTAAAACCTCGAAATGACCAATAAACATTGTTTTAAGTTTTTAATGCGTAGTTTAATACTGTTTAGTATTATTTTTGTGGTTAAAGCTTCTCTTTCCGGGTTGTATGTGGATAATGGCTTGGATCAGACTGTTATCCAGAGGTTTATGACTCCGAGCGAGAAGTTGCTGGTGGAACATGAGATTTTGGATCTCCTGGGTCTGCCCACGCGGCCCAAGAGATCCAGGAGTGTTCCGCTGAACAAGTCTGCCCCCATATTCCTGCTGGATGTGTACAAGTCTCTGGCTGATGAACAGGACACGAGGCCTGTAAGGAGCTCTGATATCATTCTCAGCGGGGAAGACCTGCATGCCATAGATGAGAGTGACGTCATAATGACCTTCCAGAGCAAGAGTAAGTGTATATTTACTTGGCGTGATGAGTCGATAACAATAATCTATTATAGACTATAGGTAATTAAGTTGCAAAATTATATTAACATTTAAGGCTTATATTTAATGAACGTCCACAGGCAGACATGTGTAAGTTTGCGCTTAGATATGCTGCACATGTACTTACAAAAAAGGCCAAACAATATACTTACTTACACAAATCTCAAGGCTTACACAACCATAAACCTTGCCAACTCCTGCCGCCCTTCCTTGAAACCGAGGTGGTATTGGCCAAAGTGAAACAAGTTTTACAGCATGCGGGTCAGCCTCATACCGACCAATAAGTCAAGGAATTTAAGAAAGCTAAATTGGTAGAAAGCTTGTGTTCAAAGTCAGAGGATCAAGATATGATCCCCACCCAGGGGGTCAGGTATGATTTCCCGTTTTGGTGTTTATTTAAAATTAAAAATGTTGACAAGGCTTACTCAGATTTCAGTGAGTAACGCCCCTTGATCCCGTAAATAGAAAATGTGTATAAAAACTATATAAATGGAAGGTTGTGGATTCGGATCCCGGCGGAGCACAAAAATATACCATTTATATTTCGAATGTGCTCTTCGCTGGGTTGAAAAATTCATTAACCTTTACCAATGACCGGTCACCAAAGGTCCATCCAGCCTTGCAGCAACTGGGTCTTGCTTGAGTATTGGCGCTTTGTAGCGACGACCAAGGTCGTACACCTCTGCGGCACTACAAAAAGTGTCATAGACCCCTAGAGTCTTTAGAATCTAGGGAGTCTCCCGCACAGGATTTCTTAAAAAAAAAAAAAATATCACTCACAAGAAGTGCTGTTGTATCTTTCACACATTTTTCTATTAAAGCCACCAAGGAGAAAGAATATGAGCCTTAAATGTCAAGAGGTATATCTTTGAAATTTAGATTTTAGGTTATAGAATATGTGTTGAAGTTTTGAGAACTCACCATTTGCATGCTTATGTAAGTTTGTCATGTTATATTAGCTTCATATTCCTTGACTTATAAGTTATAGGTTGGTATGCGGCTGACCACCCATACTGTAAAAAATGGTTCACTTTGCCAATGTCACCCCTGTTTCAGGGAAGGACGGCAAGAGTTGCAGAGCTTATGTTCATTTGAGATTGGATTTTTATATTGTAGGTCCACATGCGGTATGTGTTAGCGCGAAATTATACATGTCTGCTTGTGGGAATGCATTTAATATAAATCTTAAATGATATATATCTTTGCAGCTTAGATTAGATTAGATTAGATATTGAATTTGTCTCATTTCCAGATCACCATGGTGTTCCCATGCGCCACGAGCATGGCCGTAGACTTTGGTTTGATGTCTCAGAAGTTCCTCTCGGAGAGACCATCTTCAATGCTGAGATCAGAGCCTACCAGTCTTCCAACTACACGGCGAGCAATCCTGATGACATCTACACCGTCAGTGCTCATAAGATCATTAGTGTTGACGATTCTGGGTGAGTGATTGTAGCGGCAAGCCAAAATAATGAAGTTTTTTTGAGCTGTGTTAATCCTATAGTTGAGTTGAGGAAAATACAAGAGACAATGCTCTATCAATTGATCTATGGACTAGACTCTCTCATAGAACGTGAGCCCAAATTGTGCATTGGTGCAAATGCTGCTAATCCAGCTCCTTTTTTCTGCTGCAGCCATTCGGCAACTCGCTACTTGAGCCGCCATTTTGCTAGCACTCCTAATGGCTGCATTTAGACAATCAAGATAGAATTTTTGCAAATATGTGTAAATTTCTCAAACACACTGGTGAGATAATTTGTCAATCCATTGTTCTCCTGGTCTGTAAAGATACTTAAAGGTTTATCAACATTGGAAAGCAATTAGGTAGACAATGAAAAAAGAGACACGAGATAGCAGCAACTCAAAAATAAAAAAAGGATAAAATAACAACAATTTTTGTTTATCAATTATCTTACTAACAGTACTTATGCCTTAGGTGTAGTTATTTTGGTAAGCCAAACCGCTCTTACGCTCCATCCATTTCTTTTACTTTGTTCAATGGTAAATACCTACCATTGCATAAACAGTAAAATGTATGGAAACACCTCTATTAAGCATTAGGGCCTTATCAGACACAATACGGGGTTTTGTTAAAGTGAAATTGGTTTTATGATTTAGTTTTTTATGTCCATGTATATATTGTTATTTATTGATTTAAAAAAATGTAATTTGTCATGTATGTTCCTTGACTTATAGGTTGTTATGCGGCTGACCACCCATAATATAAAAAATTGGTTCACTTTGCCAATGTCACCCCTGTTTCAGGGAAGGACGGCAAGAGTTGCAAGGCTTATGTTCATTTGAGATTAAGTTTTTATATTGTAGGTCCACATGCGGCATGTGTTAGCGTGAAATTATACATATCTGCTTGTGGGAATGCATTTAATATAAATCTTAAATGATATATATCTTTGCAGCTTAGATTAGATTAGATTAGATACGTTCTGCCCGGATTTCCTATGCCTATGGATTATGGAACCAACTGTGGGAAAACTTTCATACACTCGGCGCCAGATAGAATAAAGTAAAAAAAAGGCATACAGAAACCGGGCAGGATGTGGCAGAATGCATGCAGTGGGAAATGGCTGTTAAAGTTTCCACACATAGAGTTTTAATGTAAATACTCTTATTTGAAACAACGTAAGCATCATTTCTCCCACATAATATATTTACCCTGTATAAACTTGTCTACACAAATTTGCAATTAATCTTCACGTGTCTGTGTGTTTACTCTCCCCGCAGCACGCTGGACCTAGAGTTGGTGTCTGCCAGGAACACGACTGCTTCCAAGCAAGGCTGGCTGGAAATAAACATCACCACGGCTTTCATTGATTGGATCGCTTTCCCCGATAAGAATAATGGCATCTATGTGGCGGTGCATTTACATTCAAAACCAGGTGAGGACATTATGACACAAAAACACACAACTTCTTAACGCATTGCATGTGGCTGGTGGAACCTATTCATTTTCACAGGCAGAGGGCTGGCTTTATGCTAACCAATTCACTTGACTTGGGGGCTCCCAGCTCTCGGGGAGGCTGAGTAAACCTTTCTGGTATTTTATTTTGGGTTTGAAAGAAACAAAAAATAATAAAATTTACATGTGCATTACATTATTTAGAGGGCTCTTGAGGTGTGATTCACACAAAAACAGCGCTCCCCAAATAAGCCATCCTAATATTATTATTACCCAACGCAAACTCAATTAAGCTGCACATATGTAATATCTCCTTCCATCATTGATTCCTAAGGATTAGCATGTGGCATTTGGAAACCATTAATTTTCACAGTTAAGAGGGCTGGCATAACGCCAACCATTTCATTTGAAGTGGAAGTTTTTCAGCTCCCAAATTAAGCTAATTCTCATTTCATGTGAAGGCTGAGTATATAAACCTTGCCAGTATTTTTATTTTTGATGTGGAGATAACACCGAAATAGGAAATCAATTCTAGCACCCCAGGTGAGGACCTAGCCCTCTGATATTCCGTCAAATAGTTGAATCATGGAATTTCTAAGTCTGTTCTTACTATTTATTTCAGGTCACGAAGTGAAGCCAGAAGAGATTGGTCTTGTGAACACTAAAGGGGAAGATGAGAAACAGCCGTTCATGGTGGCCTTTCTGAAAGCGTCCTCGAACGTCAATGACAAAGTAGTGTCGAGGAAAAAACGACAAACGCGGAAACACAAAAAGAATAACAATTATGGGATATCAGATGCCAACTCCAGGAATCCTTTTACTGGTATGTATATTTTAACCTGCTTAATAAGTAATGATATTTTTAATGGTTTGTGTATTAACATTGAAAATTCATTGTTAGTTTTACAGAGAATCATAAAGAAAAAGAATCCTTATTTGTTACACTATTTATCTTCACTATTTTTTTTGTAAAAATTACAAACCTTTTCGGTTCTCCGTCGTCAGTATACCTGGACTGAGGACCGAAAATATTTTTGATTTTTACAATCAAATAGTAAAAATAATCAGTGTTACTACGTCATAAGGAAATTTGTTTTTTCTCAATAGTTCTTTGTAAAATGGATAAGTAATAATTTTTATAGTGTCATTCTAAGTCATCCTATAGAAGTGTTATAGCTCCAGCAACTACAAGCTGTCAGTCAATTTATCTTGTCTCTGATGTAGCAAGCAAGGCATTTTATTTTAATAAGATACTAGTTTCTAAAAATTATCATTTGCAAGTCTATTTTTCTATGGCATAATGCCAGTTTTTGTCAGAGGATCACTTATCCTTAGACAGGGCATTCCCAAGGTGGCGGACAGGGGAATGCTCGCCAGGCTTGGGTGGAGGGTAGGGATAAAATAAAATATTCCCAGCACATCAATCTAATCTAATCTTAGATTAGATTAGATTAGATTAGATTAGACATCAACAGGTCTGACTTACATTGTGTTTTATTACCAACTCCTTCTAATTTCATATCACAATTTGGAATTAAGAAAAAAAAACTAAAAACAACAGCTGATTGAAAGGCATCGAGACTATTCGAGAAGGTCGACGTGGAGGAGTGGAGGAAAAAAACTGAGGAAGACGAAGAAGAAAAATGACAGTTTGGTGAACATGATCGTATTTTAATTTATGAATTTGTAAGCCTAGTCGATTATTGCCTGTATCAAACATTTGTTATTATTTTTCAGATCAATCTCCTACTCATTGGTCATCAAGAAATTGTCAAATCCAAACTCTGTATGTTAGCTTCAAGGATCTGGAATGGGAGGTAACACAATCAAAATTGTTTATTTTTGTGCTCCTTTGGTTTCAATCTCTAGGACTGGCTAGAAGTAAGGTGTAGGTATATATCTCATATCACTGGTTGATTGCCTGCGTGTCCCACAATCATAGATACCAACCTGTTTTTGGCAAGCTGAAAACACATATTATTCTGTGAAATAATATTTCATGTATTACATTTAACAAATTGTTAATTGATAATTACCTAATTTATACAGTACAGTACCTTTTATGTAAAAAACATTCATAGTTTGTATCTATCCAATACATTACAGAAAAGCCATTTTTGATAATCTGACGTTTCCTGTAATCCGACACCACCTTGGTCCTGCACTTGTTAGATTATCGCTCCTTAATATATATTTTTTCCTGTCCTAGGGTATTTTTCGATCTGATTCTGAATCGGGGCACAAATTTATTCTATCACATCTAGTTTCCTTAGGACTGCCGGATTACAGGGGGGCTCAAAGTAGTTTCAGCAAGTAAAAGTGAATTAAAAAAATGTTAAAAAATGGGCACATATTTAGCATTTGGTAAGTCCCTGTCAGTGTCCAGCAGTAATCTGCTGACATGCTGCTGAACTTTCCTTGGTAGAGTTTTTCCATGTGTAAATATCCTGGTGGAAATATTCACGTGATAGAAAGAATCTAAGCACAGATTCGGAATCAGCAAAAATAAGTCTTAAAATCACCCAACAATGTCTCTAGGACAACATCTTTGTTGACCAGTGATTTATCACGGGACAGCTGTACTGTAGTCATTTGGTTGTTTAATTTATATTGTGTATTCTTCTCAGGATTGGATTATAGCCCCAGATGGCTATGGAGCCTTCTACTGCAGCGGGGAGTGCAACTTCCCTCTGAATGCTCACATGAATGCCACCAACCACGCCATTGTGCAGACACTGGTGCATCTCTTGAAGCCCACCGAGGTAAAATAATCTACATCCTCCTACTTAACTTACTTTCTTAGGCTCAAAGCCTTGGAGGCTCAGCTCCTCCTACACTACAATCCTCCAGGACTCCGTGTCTTGAGCTGCTTCTCTCCGGCCTCAACTTTGTCTGCCCACCGCATCCTGGGATGTCAGAGTGGTCTTACACTAGAGGGTGCAAGACAACATCTATCTATAATCTAAGTTGGAAAGATATATAACATTTAAGATTTGTTCTACATGCATTTTCACTAGCAGACACATAAAAGTTCGCGATTGCACATGCCGCATGTGGACTTACAACATAAAAACCCAATCTCAAATCAGCATAAGCTCTGCAGCTCTTGTCGACCTTCTCTGAAACAGGGGTGACATCGGCAAAATGAACCATTCTGTACAAAATGGGTGGTTAACTTCATTTTAGTTGCATTTGTTGAAAGTTTTGACAACCATCATGGTGATTTTTATTTTAACCTATAAGTAGGGACTAGAATAAAGTGGTGTTATTTTTTGCGAAATTCGCGTTATTTTTTTGGGAAATTCGCGTTATTTTTGATCAAAAACAGGGAAATTCGCGTTATTTTTTACGACAAACGGGGAGATTCGGTGTAATGTTTAGGGTTGATTTGATCGAAATAAAGGTTTATGTAATTGCAAAACTATAGATTTTACTAATATTTACAATTTATTATATAAACATGTACCTTCAAAAACAATGAATAAACAACATCTGAATCAATACGAGTTACAACTTACAAAAAACCATTGATTGAAAAAAGTATTAATATTTGAATGGCACTCCGAATACCCTGCAATATCCTTTTAAAATATTAAATTTAGTCTCTCTAGATGAGGGTTATCTAATTTTTTCGAGGTATGTTGGCTTTTATGAAAGCCTCAAGTTGTGCTCTTAATCTAATCCAGCAGCAGCTTCACTCCTTGATGGATTTCCTATTTCATTGATGTCACGATTCAAGTCTGTTTGGATGTCCAGGACAGTTCTGCTTATCATTTATTTTTTTAATAAAATAGATTTGTGAATAGGAATGCAATTCACCAACCTACTCTGCCTGGCCAGAAACAGGTATTAATATCATTAATGAAAAATTCATTACGAGTATTGTTCATTTTAATTAATTATTAATTTATAAGTACTCAATTACATTTGTTGAACCAGGGTCAAATTTATGGTCAAATGATCCAGGCGGGGATCGAACCCCGCGTCTAGCTTTCTAGCGTGTTTCAACGTTGAAAGATCAGCCCACTTGGCCCCCTCGGCTATAAAACCGACCTTTTTTTCTGTGCTTTGCACCTTGCAAAGGGTTTTCACAGGAATCTTTTCTTTCCCACAAAATAGTTGCGTTGCAGAAGCGTCACATAACAACTTTTTCGCACAATTTCTACCAAAAGTACGAAAATTCGCGATATTTGCGTAAAACCTCAAATTTCGCGTTATTCGCGTAAAAACCTCAAAATTCGCGAATAAATTCGTTTTATCGCGATCGCGAAATTTTCCAGTCCCTACCTATAAGTCGAGAAACAAAAATGTAAGCTAATATAAATTAGGTACTTGTGTAGACATCTTGTAATATTTTTTCCCCTCTTACAGTTCCCAAAACCTTGCTGTGCTCCAACAAAGTTGACACCGATATCTGTTCTATACTACTTGGATGACTCCAACGTCATATTGAAAAAGTACAAGAACATGGTTGTGAAGAGTTGTGGCTGCCACTGATTTCTTTAAACTAGATAGTTGATAGTTTTATCAGAGAATTGTGTTTCATCATAATGTTATATGAAATTGCCAGTTAAAGAGTTTTAAGATGCTTGTTGTGTCTAACTTTGCTATAAGGTTGTTAAGTTCATTTTTTATTTGAGTCGTATAGAACCAAACGTGACAATCTAGGATTAATTTGGAAAATGAGATAAATAAATGGAAACACATAGAATTACATTGCTTAGATTGCTGTTTTTGGTTGGCTACGACTTTGGCCGATCATAAAATTAGCAGATCATTGTGGGACTTACGGTTCATGGAATCTAAATTGCAGAAATATCATTTAAGTACGGAAAAAATAAATTTACATGGAGTAGTGCATAAGCAATTATTTTTTTCAGAACGGCTCTTTGCTAAGTCAAATCATTCATCTACCCTTACACTTGTCACAAAAGGTCCGTACAGGCTGATAGCAATTTGGTGTAGCTTGTGAATTGGCACTTTCTATAGCGGGTACCAAGCCCGCAGAGGGCTTGTGAGGTGTTATTCATACTAAAGCAGCGCTAACCAAATAAATCATTCTTATGATGCTGCAACTACATAAATAGATATGCCATGAAATCATCTAATTTTATGATCAGTCTGCAAAAGATGAAAGATGGACGTAGATTTAATACTCAATCGCTATACTGTGTTTATAATATGAATATGTACACGTATAATAAGTGCCAATGCTTTCTTCCACTAAGTTTTAACATTTAATCCGAATTTCTTCTTCTTCTTGTGCCTGTTCAGTGAAAATTAGCGATCATCATAGTGATTTGTATCTTCGATAAAGGGATCTTGTGCTTCTGCCAAACAATTCTCAGGTTCTTCAACCAAGATGTTCTCTTTCAACCTGGAGCTGCTTTTCCCTCAAGTCTTCCC
Source organism: Agapetus fuscipes (assembly GCA_951799405.1). Classification (NCBI taxonomy): domain Eukaryota; kingdom Metazoa; phylum Arthropoda; class Insecta; order Trichoptera; family Glossosomatidae; genus Agapetus; species Agapetus fuscipes. The sequence goes on from OX637337.1 coordinate 21,030,122, forward strand.
TGAATGATGAGATGTAGGAGTGAATCTGTTTTTGTTACTGTATCCTGCGCCATTTCACTAGGGGGCTGTCCATATAATACGTCATTCGCATTAAGGGGGGGGGGGGTCTGGTCTGCGGATGATGGCAAATGATGTACGAGTACCAGAAGTGACGTCGATCTTGTAAATACTAATTTCTACAAAATATACAAAATAGTATGCAAGTAATATAACATTATTAATTATTAAGCTCATCCATTATTACAGCAAGAGGGGGGGGGGTCATTAGATAATGACTATAGGATGATTGTAAGGGGGGGGGGGGGTCGAAAATCGGCAAAAATCGATGACGTAATTTATGGACGGCTCCTAGGGGTGGCCGGTACCTCCGCAGATGCGTCTCCACTTTTTTCTGTCCTTGCATACCTCCTTCATCTCTTCAACATTCATCACTTTCTTCATACATAGGTACTCTTCTCTTATTCTCACTCTGCAGGTTCCATTCTAGAAAGTAAAATTTAGTTTATTCTATACAAGATCTGAGAAATGGGCTTAGCAAAAATTCCATTGACAAAAAATGTAAAGTCACAATACCAGGTTGTCATGGAAAAAGCAAACTTTTTTTTTTATGGGAAGCCAAGAATGTTTATCACGTAGCCTCGTGACATCTGTCCGCCGAGAAAATAAAATAATTTAGAATTTTGTGCCAAGGCTATTATTTTGTATGCTTTTCTTATATTTTTTATGTAAGTAGGTACTTGTTTTATTTTATATACCATGATATTGTTATGCATAAACTCACTCCTTCCATAATATTAAGGTGCTTAAATTTTAGTTTTGTATCGCTTTTTGAACAAATTAAGTTTATTTACGTTTGTAATTTTTATAACCTTTTTCAATTACATGACATTCTTTATAGTTTTATTTGAATTATTGATTTACTTTACCTATATTATGGATTGTATAAGAGTAATATTTAAAGAGCAATAGAAAGTTAATTTTGAACAAATCTTGTATACTTAAATGTGAAATTTTAAATTGTTTCTACCAGTTTCTTCCAGTTTAGTTTTAGTATTATGAATAAACAGTGCCATTTTTCTATGTACCATTTTATTATAAATCAATTATTGTGAAAAACATGTATTTTTGTATTGAAAATACAATATTGTAAAATGAAAACCTTTTTAATTTATTACACGGTAATCAAATCTGCTGCAGCCCTGCAGGGCTGTATTAACATTTGGAAGTGGAAAAGTTTCCTTTGTATTTTTCAATGATAACAAAAATTGACACTGCTAGTCGGTTGCCGTCCTCTTGAGATGCGAATAGTAAGAGACATCCATGAACCACTTCAAATCCTGGAATCATGAATTTCTTAGGCGACCTCTTGTTTGTCTTCCCAAGATTTTCCCTTCAAAGATGTTGCCAAAAAATGTGCTTTTATAATAATAATATTTATAAAATTTTATATAGCGCCGTTTAGTGGCACTAGCCCCCCAAAGGACGCCTAGATGGATACTATACAATACAAAACCCTCCAAGAAATTACAAACAATTGTAATAAATGAATGCGTAAAAAGGTTAACACAATTATTAAGTTTTTTTTTGTATCCCTCTGTTATGTACCCCATGGAGGAAATATTAAATGGAGGGGCTGTAAATGTTATTAAGTACCAATCAACATGATGCACAGTCTTTGACACCATTGTTTATAATGCTGTCTCGCTCACGACATATGAAATGCTTTTGTTATTTTCTATGTAAGCAACGTGTCTCTACTCCGTCTTCAATCTATGTACATATCAACATGGAAACCCATGAAATCACTATGGTAACGTGTTTGTTACTAGTGTTGTTGAAAGTATGAAAATATCTGATAAATTCTGAATTCAAAAATGTTCCTACCACATTGTGTACGGGATGATTTTCACAAGTATCTATTAACGCGAGCATGAAGTTACATACTTGAAGAAGCAAGTACCTATATATTTGAACATTACTAGTTCTAGAAATGGGTGTCACTTTCGCAAACAAAATATTTTGACAAATGAAAAATAGATTTATCAACGTTTTTACATAAAATAGTGATTAATGTGAAATATTATTCCATGTTCTATAACACATTTACTCCCTTTTGTAGGCACGCTTAGAAAATACCCATTTTGACATTTATATGGATTTTTTTTCCAATTAGGTACCTAACACACCTGTTGACAGTTGGAAGGTTACCGATAGAATGAATTTGGATTTTTGTATGATGAGTGGGGTAGCACATTTCTAATTCTCAAAGGATTGATTTATGAGCCCATCCAGTTCTATATATCCATGATGTACCCACATACATGTTATATTCTGTCTCATCCTGTTGTTTGAAAAAAATACTTATTAACATTGGACATACTTCCTGTTACTAGACTTGTTTACATAGGCGAGTTTTATTCACTAGATAAACAGTACTTGTGGCTTTATAGATTGATAAGCAGGTAATTCAATAAAAGCTACTTATCTATGACATGGGGTAAATTTGTATCTGTATGCTTTTGCAGAGCCGTCTGAATGCAGTTCACAAAGTTATTTATACAAATTTGAAAACATGTTTTGTCTTTTACTTGGCATTATCCGTTGAGTGGCGAATGTAACCTTTTTATATTTCAAAGCTAAGGGACACAGCCTTACACCAACCCCTTAATCTAGAGCAGGCCTGGCCAACCTAAATTGCACCCCGGGCCGCATTGATGGCCTAAAATTTCCTCAAGGGCCACACATACAAACATTTTCCAAAAAAAAAAATCATAAAAAAACGAAACCACAACCTGATGTGAAAAGAAAACACGCATTGAACCAACAACAAAAAATGTATTTATGTAGTAAACAACATAAAAAAAATTCAACAATAGAAAAATATTTTAACAATGAAAATTATTAATTAACCCTTAACTAGAGGAAAAAATTCTTAATTTTTCATTTCAAAACAATATTACAAATAAAACCAATTATCAGGGACTTCTCCTTTCAGTGCAAGATTTGAGATTCTTTTCGCTTACTTAATTTTTCTAAATCTAGGTATTTCAATATTTGAAGTTACACACCTTAACTGGTTTTCCAGATTTACGTCTGTTATAGACGCCCTATTTTTATTTTTATTATATTTCTTTTTTATTTTCATCACACATGACCGCAGGCCGCACGTAAAGGCGCCCCGGGCCGCGGGTTGGCCAGGCCTGATCTAGAGTGAGGGTTTCCCTGTTCAAGAGGAAATATGTGGAAGATGCACACTGTAAACAAAACTTTCACTTTGCCAATGTCACCCCTGTTGCAAGAAAGGTCGGCAAGAGTTGCAGGGCTTATGTTTATTTGAGATTGGGTTTTTATATTGTAAGTCCACATGCGGCATGTTTAAGCATGAACTTATACGTGTCTGCTTGTGAGAATGCATTTAATATGAATCTCAAATGTAATATATGTATCTTTGCAACTTAGATTATAGGTGCATGATTGCGGTGCTGGTGTGGTGTGTGGTGGCGCATTATCGTGATTTCATCTTTTGTCTTATGGTCTTGTATGAGGCTGACCACCCATAATGTAAGCATTGGTTAACATAATAATGCCAGCCCTATTTCAGGGAAGGGCGGCAGGAGTTGTGAGGTTTGCTTTATCTTGTAAATACACATGCAGGATGTGTAAGCACGAACTAACACGTGTCTGCACTCTGTTTTAAATATGCACATATAATTTCAATATATCTTTGCAACTTAGGTTATATATTAATGTAGCACTTTTTTTTTAATGTTTTTATCTAATCCTATACTGTACTTTAAATAGTAAAAAAAACAATTATTACGAAATACCTACTAACGGATGTACTTACTTACACAAAAGTTGTCCGGCTTCGATTTTCATACTAAATTGATGTATTTTATCTTACCTACTTCTTAGTAAAGTAAGTAAATACTCATACTGACGAGTAATAGAATAATGGAGAAAAGTGAAGTACCTACCTATGGTGTTGCAAGGAAATGAGTGTTTTGCTGAAAGAAAACTGATTTTCTCCAGTGTGAATGACTCACTTATAAACAGTCCCAAGTGATAAGCTTGATAGGTACCTACTATAATTTATAAATTGGATTTGATTTCATATTTTTTTATTTGCTTTGTTTTTGAAATTGGTATAGGTATAATAATTTGATTTGATTTATGTATTTTGTCCGTGATTGAATTTAATTTGATTTTATTTTTTGTTGGCATTTAATTTGTTTGATTTTTAGTATATTTTATTATTTGCATGAGCTGATTTTTTTTTACTGTTGATTTTTAAGAGCTTTTGAGGTGATTTGTCAGTTGGCGCACAATACGCCGCCAAAGAAAAAAAATGACAAATAAAATACATAAAAAGATAGCATTTAAATTGAAAAGTATTTGTTTGTACCTATGTATGAAAAAATGTTAATTATTTGAATTCGTGTTCTAGCTCAAGCTCTAGGCCCTTTTCACAAAAAACGGTTCGGTGCCGGTTCGGAAGTTTAGGAAGCGCGGGAATGTACGAGTGTGCAAGCTTTCCTCAGTTTGTCTGGCGATCCCAAACATTTCGCGACCGAATCCGGACCGCTTGACTTTTTTCTCGGTGGACAAACGTCACACTTGTATGGGACTGAGGTCCTTAGCAACCAATAAAACATTTGTCTTATCGCTAGGAGCCCGGCAGTGTGCCGTCACAATTTTTCTATGTCAAGTGCAGACTTCATTGTAATTCAACAAAAAATATTATTTTTTCGTTTTTTAGTGCAAGATCAACGCAGATAATTTTATAATTTATTTTATAATATATGTTCGTTTTTTTGTGTGAATCACACTTAAAGAGCCCTCGGAAAGCTTGGTCGTCGCTATAGAAAGCGCCAAATTCTCAAGCTGTTGTAAGGCTAGCCGCTAGATAGACACCTTGGGTGACCGGTCTTTGTAAAGGCATATGAATTTTCATTCCAGCGAAGAGCAAATTTTGAAAATTAAGTAATATTCTTTTGTGCTCCGCCGGGAATCGAACTCGGGCGCTTTGGTTTACAAGTCCGTAGCGTTAACCTCTAGACTACAGACCGATCCATGAATGTTTATGTAGTCTCTATGCTCGAAATGTTTTTTTACTGAATTTGTGACGTCATTGATACCAGCTGCTAATTTTCGAGCTTAATTTTGAGTGGGGGAGTTTTTCGAGTCAGACAGTCGGTGATCTCTGTCTTGGGTGAACTTGTGCCTGACGGTGTCCTCACTACATCGGTCTACAATTAAAACTGACGGAACTGAAGGAAAAATAAGAGAATCTTTTAGATGGGGTGTGTGATAGAGTGAAAAGTACAAATAAAAGAAGTTAAATTAAGTGCAATTGATTATTGTTAAATTTAAGAAAATTTGAAAGAATTTAGTATTTAAAAATGATTACCATTGAGTGAATTTTTTTTTTAATGTAAATATAACTAAAATATGAGAGGAAAACATAACTATTGAAATAAATTAAACTTGAACATAATTGGAGGAAAAAATAATAAAGATTAAAATTAAAAGCAAATACCGGTTGAAATAGCGTGGAAATAAAACAAAAACTTTCATAGGTACTTAAGATTCAAAATTTACAATAGAAAAAATTTCAAATACCAGAGGAAAAAATATTTTAAGAGTTAAAATAAAGAATAAGACAATTTAAGATTAGAAGACATTAAAATTGTTTAGGTAATATAAAATTTAAAGAATAACAAGCTGAAATAAAGTAAAAACTAAAATCTATTTGTGATCCTAAATGAAAATAAAGACAATTTAAGAATAAACAGCCTTAAAATTATTTTCGCTCTAAAAGTTGAAATAAGGAATCTATCATATTTGTTTATTTATCATTTTAGATTTATTCCAATTGCTTCATTGTTTGGTAAAGCAATAAACACTTTCAGACGCTTTGATTCAAGATTTGGCTAACCTTAATATTAAACAGAAATGTCGGATTTTATACATTAATTTAAATTCTTCAAAATGTTTTCCATCATTTTAAAAACGAACATTTTAATTGTTTTAATTTTTCAATTTAAATTGTGTTGCTGTGGTTTTTTTTCAAAAGACGACGAAGGTACAAAGGTGTATAATAGAGGTCTCAAAAAGTGTTGTTATGAAGGTGAAGGCATTAAAACAATGTATTCAAGTGAAAGTGGGCAAGTGTTTTATGAATGTGTAATTCCGTTAATGACAAACAATGACTTTTTATCGCTCAATGTGACTATAAAGATGCCTTTAGTGGCTCTGAGGTCATCGTTTGATAATGAAAATGTAACTTACGGCTTTCCAAAGTGTTCCAAAGAAGATACTATCGAAGTTGCTTTGGACAAAGTTAAATATATCCCAGAAGAATATTGTATTGATAAAATATTAGTAGAACAAAGAGATTTTGGAACAGAAAGAGTTGCAGATGGGCCTTTGGTTGTTGTAACTTGTCTGAATCAACCTAAAGGACTTAGGAATGGATTTGTTGTTAGGAATGTTGCAAAATGTTGCATGGGTGACCTGATCTACAGCACTGAAAGCCACACTTGTATCAATATGTCTAGCGTGAATGCAACTGGTAATGATAAGAAAATGTTTGAACAGTTTGTTGACAGTGAAGTCGATTTGTTGAATGTAAGGTACGGCCTTTCCTGCATGAACACAAAGACAATATACGAATACAACAGTTTGGACTACGAGTTCAATTGGAATGGAGATGACTTGGTTGTTAAGAGATTTGGGAAAGTTTTGACGTTGCAATCTGGTAGTTTCTGTCTTGATGATGGAACAGAAGGTCTCCTGGCTCGTGGATGCAGGGTCCATTGTGGATTTGGAAATCCCTGTGTCTCTAAATGTTGTGGAGAAAACCAAGTGTACATGTTTCCGAATAACAGCTGCAATGTGAAGGCAGTTTGCACCACGAATTATAGATGGGGTTTCTCGCCGAAGTTCTATGATATATCTGACCCAAAGGATCCTGTCATCGTCAATCAAAGTGAGTTTTAATTTTAATTTTACGTAAATAGGTATTGTTCAGATTTTAAGGATCTGGTATTGGATAAGGATTTTTTTTTTATTCTCGCACTTGGACCTTGTTCCTCATCTATTGAATGCTTCACCTCAACCTTATGAGGCTGACCTCCCATGCTGTAAATTATGTTTTGTTAGCCAATGCCATCTCTCTCAGGGAACCCTTATTACAGGAAAGGTGGCAGGAGTCACATTATTTTGTAATAAACATTATAGGCATTTTTAATTGTGGGATATTTTTGTATCGACAAGTTTTATGCAGCCCTCACAAGAATGATTCATTTCCATCTCTATCAAGAAAAGATTTAGATCTCATTTACAACCAACACGTTACTTGAAAAAGTAAATAGGCTCCATTCCCCAATATTCCTCCGAGTATAAACTGGCAAAAAGTTGGATAAAACCGATTATACGCAACTAAGATGAGTAAACTTCTTACCGTGTTGTCTCCGAAATCACATGTGGCGTGTGGATCTTTATTTTCACAGGTAAGGGCCAACCACTTCAGTTGAACCGGGGGCTTCTTTCAGCAAGCTTTCATTCCTTGTAAAGGTTGAGTAAACGTTGCCGGTAGCTTTGTTTTGGGTTGGAAATAAACAGCGAAACCCTAAATCATTTCTGACACCCTTGGTGGGGATCAAACCATAGCCCTCTGGCATGGAATTGAAACATTCTACCAACTGATCTATCGATCGGACTAAGCACTGCTATAAAAACACTTGTTTTTTCGTTTAACTTTATTGACTGTTACATAACGATTTATTCTGGAAATTTCGTAAAAACTTGATGAAATGTGAAATTATGAATGGAGTTTTCTGGAATGTGAAATCAACATGAGTTTTTAACAAGCGCATGAAAGCTCGCCCAACAAATTTCGCTTGTGGAAACAAACGTAGGAACACGAGAGATTTTTTTTATAAATATTACCTGACTTTGAAAATTTTACAATTTCTCAGTTTGAAGCTGAAGTCGGCAGGTGGTAAACAATGTATGATTTACCGGTATATTTATATAATTTCGTAAAAATATATTTTTGGAAATGTTTACTCAGTCTTCTATTATTTTATACCCACTGGATAACACGTGGTTCACAACACCATGCATTTTCACACGAAAAATGTCTTGAATCTTTTCTCCTAATCTATTAAAATAAATTGCACAGAATCTGTACTCGACTTTCTTGCAAAAATTAACCCACTGTATGACGTATGTAAAGCTAGAATCATCTACCAGCTTATACCGGTTCAATCCTTTATTATATTACCCTTCGTCGTCGTCATTCGTCGTCGAGTTTCGATTTTCAAAATGAATGCCATCACAGCAGATGAAACACATTCATGCTCTATAGCAAATTAATTTTTGTATATATGCTGCAATGCGGCGAGCTTACGCGTGTGTGTTTACAAATGTATGAAAACTTTTAGGAATTAATCTGTTTGTTCATACTAAAAATGTATGGAACAATATTGACATCTAGCGGCAAAACGTAAAAGTTTTTTTTACATTTTCTTTTATTTCATGCAAATTAAAAATAAAAAAAAAGCCAAATAAAAATGGATTTCAATCTGTAATCTAAGTTGCAAACATATATAACATTTGAGATTCATATTACATGCATTCTTACGAGCAGACATGTATAAGTTCTAATCTAATCTAATCTAAGCTGCAAAGATATATATCATTTAAGATTTATATTAAATGCATTCCCACAAGCAGATATGTATAAGTTCCCGCTTACATATGCTGTGTGTACTTACAACATAACAGCCCATTCCAAATGAACATAAGCCCTGCAACTCTTGCCAACCTTCCCTGAAACAAAGGTGAATTTGCAAAGTAAACCATTTTTTAAAGTATGGGTGGTCAGCCTCATACCAACCTATAAGTCAAGAAAATTATTTTGTGTATTTCTTTACATAATCTAAGTTGCAAAGATACATACCATTTAAGATTCATATTAAATGCATTCCCACACGCAGACAGGTACAAGTTCACGCTTACAAATGCCCAATGTGGACTTGCAAAATAAAAAAACTAATCTCAAATGAACATAAGCCCTGCAACTTTTGCCGACTTTTCCTCAAACAGAGATAAAATTTGCATGGTAAACCATTGCTTACAGTATGGGTGGTCAGCCACATACTAACCTTTTAGTCAAGGAAATTATTTTGTTTAGTTCTATAATCTAAGTTGCAAAGATACATACCATTTGAGATTCATATTAAATGCATTCCCACAAGCAGACAGGTACAAGTTCACGCTTACAAATGCCCAATGTGGACTTGCAAAATAAAAAAAACTAATCTCAAATGAACATAAGCCCTGCAACTCTTGCCGACTTTTCCTCAAACAGAGATAAAATTTGCATGGTAAACCATTGCTTACAGTATGGGTGGTCAGCCACATACTAACCTTTTAGTCAAGGAAATTATTTTGTTTAGTTCTATAATCTAAGTTGCAAAGATACATACCATTTAAGATTCATATTAAATGCATTCCCACACGCAGACAGGTACAAGTTCACGCTTACAAATGCCCAATGTGGACTTGCAAAATAAAAAAACTAATCTCAAATGAACATAAGCCCTGCAACTTTTGCCGACTTTTCCTCAAACAGAGATAAAATTTGCATGGTAAACCATTGCTTACAGTATGGGTGGTCAGCCACATACTAACCTTTTAGTCAAGGAAATTATTTTGTTTAGTTCTATAATCTAAGTTGCAAAGATACATACCATTTGAGATTCATATTAAATGCATTCCCACACGCAGACAGGTACAAGTTCACGCTTACAAATGCCCAATGTGGACTTGCAAAATAAAAAAACTAATCTCAAATGAACATAAGCCCTGCAACTTTTGCCGACTTTTCCTCAAACAGAGATAAAATTTGCATGGTAAACCATTGCTTACAGTATGGGTGGTCAGCCACATACTAACCTTTTAGTCAAGGAAATTATTTTGTTTAGTTCTTTAATCTAAGTTGCAAAGATACATACCATTTGAGATTCATATTAAATGCATTCCCACAAGCAGACAGGTATAAGTTCGCGCTTACAAATGCCCCATGTGGACTTATAAAATAAAAAAACTAATCTCAAATGAACATAAGCCCTGCAACTCTTGCCGACTTTTCCTCAAACAGAGATAAAATTTTCATTGTAAACCATTCTTACAGTATGGGTGGTCAGCCACATACTAACCTATAAGTCAAGGAAATTATTTTATTAAGTTCTATAATCTAAGTTGCAAAGATACATACCATTTGAGATTCATATTAAATGCATTCCCACAAGCAGACAGGTATAAGTTCGCGCTTACAAATGCCCCATGTGGACTTATAAAATAAAAAACTAATCTCAAATGAACATAAGCCCTGCAACTCTTGCCGACTTTTCCTCAAACAGAGATAAAATTTTCATGGTAAACCATTCTTACAGTATGGGTGGTCAGCCACATACTAACCTATAAGTCAAGGAAATTATTTTGTTAACTTCTATAATCTAAGTTGCAAAGATACATACCAATCGAGATTCATATTAAATGCATTCCCACAAGCAGACATTTATAAGTTCGCGCTTACACATAATGCATGTTGACTTACAACATAAAAACCCAATCTCAAATTAATATAAGCCCTGCAACTCTTGCCAATCTTCCCTGAAACACAGCTGAAATCTGCAAAGTGAACCATTTTTTAAACTATGGGTGGTCGATTTTCTTTTACAAAGGCTGCATGTTTTTATTTTACATGTTTTCCGAATTTTAACGCGAGGAAACTATGCGCAATATACACATTCACCAAATGTTAAGGGGTTGGGCTGCGTAGCAGCCAGGGGCAACGCCCCTAGTAAAAATATAATATATCAAAATAAATCAATTTATTCCACCGCGGTGTGTACCTGCATACTCGTACAATATGTATGTATATAGCCATATAAATACTTAAATGAATATAAATATTTGGTTGATTTATTTGTTGAGCGCCGTTTTGTGTGAATTACACCTCAAGAGCCCTCTGCGAGGTTGGTCTTCTCTGGAAAAAGCGCCAATCACACAAGAAAGATCCTTGACTTTTAGGTTGGTATAAAGCTGACCACCCATAGTGTAAAAAATAATTCACTTTGTCAATGTCACCCCTGTTTCAAGGAAGGTCGGCAAAAGTTGCAGGTTTTATGTTCATTTGAGATTTGGTTTTAATTTGTAAGTACACAGTCAGCGTTTTTAAGCGCAAATTTACACGTGTCTGTTTGTGGGCATGCATTTGATTTGAGTTTACAATTTTAATATATTTTTGCAACTTAGATTGTAAAATCTAGAATCTAGATTATTATATATCGTCATTGAACCCTTTTGTATGCAAACTAGGACTTTGTATGGTGGGTAAACTTTTTAGTTATCTAATCTAATCTAATCTAAGCTGCAAAGATATATATCATTTAAGATTTATATTAAAAGCATTCCCACAAGCAGATATGTATAATTTCGCGCTAACACATGCCGCATGTAGACCTACAATATAAAAACCCAATCTCAAATGAACATAAGCCTTGCAACTCTTGCCGTCCTTCCCTGAAACAGGGGTGACATTGGCAAAGTGAACCAATTTTTTACAGTATGGGTGGTCAGCCGCATAACAACCTATAAGTCAAGGAACATACATGACAAGTTATATTTTGAAAAAGTAACGACTGATTATTATTGGTATTTATAAAATTTTCAGAATCGTAGCCTTTTATCTAATTTTAACCCTTTGACTACCAAGAAAATTGCTAATACATTTTGTATGAAAAATATTCACTTTGTATGGCGGCTATACTTCCAACTCACTTTTTGGAAAAAATAATGATGGCAATATATAAGTTATCAATATTTACTTACATTTGTAGAAGATTATTTTTTTATTAACCCTCTAACTCCCGAGAATTTTTCAATTTTTTTTTCTTTTGTATGGCAACTCCCTAAACCCAGATTATGATGAAGCAATGATTATAATCGTTAAATAGCACTATTTTATAAACGGATTTACAGAAAATTTGAGAAAGATCGTTGGAGCCGTTTTCGAGAAAATACCATATAAAATTTTCAGCTCTTCGGAAGCCATCTTGAATTTTCAAAAAAGTAAAAAAAAATATATCATGAATTAAAGTAATAAACTTATTCTTTCTATCAAATCTAAAACAAATTTAAATATCTTGCATTTTAATGGGTTTTTGTAATTTTAGATTTAAAATTTCAGGTCGTGTAAACGGTGCTTTATATTTATTTTTTCAATATATATTTTTTTTAATTTTGTAGAAATTGATGTTGTTGATAATATTGTAAAAAATTATATTTTTGTTAACCCCGTGACTTTCGAGAAAACCACAATTGTTTGTTTTTTTCATATGGCAGCCCATAGACACAGATTAGCAAGAGTGTTGCCATAACTATTTTATTAAGTTAAAAATTAATTTGTGGCGATTCTGAAAATTAAAAAAAAATTCTTGGAGCCGTTTTTGAGAAAAGTGAAATTTTATGTTTTTTTTGTATGGCAGCCATCTTGAATTTTCAAGTTGGTGTAATAGGTCTAATACTTTGGAAAGTGACACACATAAATACACACACACACACACACACACACACACACACACACACACACACACACACACACACACACACACACACACACACACACACACACACACACACACACACACACACACACACACACACACACACACACACACACACACACACACACACACACACACACACACACACACACACACACACACACACACACACACACATACAGACGGACGTTTTTGAAAGATAGTGTTTTTTGGCATGTCCTGCACCAGGACAACTCATTTCCGTGAAAACCTCGACAACAAATTTTCACACCAAATCAATACTTTCTTTATAGCCTTCAGCTATAGCAAGAAAGTAAAAAAATATAGAACTGTACACCCGCACACGGATATGAATAAATATAGATCTAATCTAATCTAATCTAATCTAAACTGTAAAGATATATATCATTTAAGATTTATATTAAATGCATTCCCACAAGCAGACATGTATAATTTCGCGCTAACACATGCCGCATGTGGACCTACAATATAAAAACCCAATCTCAGATGAACATAAGCCCTGCAACTCTTGCCGTCCTTCCCTGAAACAGGGGTGACATTGGCAAAGTGATCCATTTTTTATAGTATGGGTGGTCACCCGCATACCAACCAACAAAATAAGTCAAGGAACATACATGACAAATGATGAGATATTAATAAATATAACGACTTTAGGGCCTTCAAACTGCTATATTTGATCTGTGTTATTCTTGGAATGACTACATCACGAAACGACGCTATAAAAAAATCATCAACTCATCATCATCATAATCATCGTCATCAATCGGGCAGAAACTCTGCAATTCTTATCATATATCCTTCAAATGGTGTCAAATTTAATATAATCTAAGTTGCAAAGATATTGGGGATTCACATTATGCATTCTCACAAGCAGACACGTACAAGTTCGCGCTTGCACGTGCCGCATGTGAACCTACAACATAAAAACTAAATCTCAAATGGACATACACCCTGCAACTCTTGCCGTCCTTCCCTGAAACAGACGTAATATAGGCAAAGTAAACCATTTTCTACAGCATGGGCCGTTAGCCGCATACCAGGGGCGTTCATCCCATACAGGCACATGCGCCTAATAGATAGGCAATATAATGGTAAAAACCATTTCGACTGCTCCAAGGAAGACAGCACTAAGTCAAAAAAGACAGTTTTGCAGGAAAGCCAATTGAATGTTATTTATTCCATGGAGTACAATGCAAAAATGATTTTTTACATTAATTTATTAACGAATTTAAAAGAGATAGAGACACGGCTGTCATCTTTATTTATTTATTTGTTTATTCTTAAAGACACCAACAGAACAAAGGAGTTACACATACACATACCACATAATACATAAGTATCTCCAATGCTCCAATAAAAGGTACCTATCGCATAATCTTATTTTAACTAGAATTAATTAGCGGGAGTAGGTAATTATGAGTCGGAGTAGGCATTTATACTCCTAGCCGGATACAAAGTTACGAGTGCGGCCACATGCACACAATATCAATGGAATGAAGATAATGATTTGTTACCTTCAGAAATGGAAATAAGTCAAAAACCTAAATTTCGGAGCTACTTACTTGTTCCTTGGAGCAGTCGATTTAAGCTTGATATGCAGATTAAAAATTAAAAAATTAAGTTCGTTGGAGCTATTGTTAGCACTTCAGTCAATTTAGAATGAATTATTTTAAAGGAATGGGAGAAAATATTTATTCTGAAATATATTTGCCTATACCCTATGCACGCGCCTGCCGCATGGGTACTAACCTATAAGTCAAGGAATTAATCATCATCAATTTTCCAGAAACTCTCTAATTCTTACCATCTTTCCTTCAATGAATGTTAGTTTTTTTCATAATCCAGGTAGCATGGGAGTCACCTACGAGCCCTCTTGTCCCGCCGGAAAGTACCTCCTGGACCCCAGTTCGCCTGCGGATCGTTACTTCTTGGATTCCCGCTCCGGCAGCCTGCTGATTCCCAGTCTACCCCTCCCAATGCAAGAGGCCTACTGCCTGGAGACGGTGGAGTCTGGATGCGTGGGTCTGCATAGTGGATTCTATGGGTTCGTCTGCTTTCCTGAGAAGGAGGACCTCAAGGCGCTGAAGAGTAAACTAGAGCATTACAGCTACGTGAGTAATGGCAACTCTTATTGATAGAAAATAGTTTTTCTTTTGTTATGTTCACACGTTAGGTATTACCTGTATCAAAAAAAAGTTTTAAGTTGATCACGGAATCTCTCATCAAACACAAGAGTCTAGTCTCTTTATGATGAGGTACGGTTACGAATAAATATAATTTAATCATCACTTTTTGTAAAATATTTTTCTTGCAAGATACATGTCAATGAATTAAATAATATACGTTTATTATTTTCTTCGTAGATTTCTGTAGTTAGCTTTCACATATTTACTATTTATTCTGTAGGTAAATATAATAAAAATAAATGCAATTGATGGCACAGCTGCTCACATGCAATTAAATAATACCCTTCGGAAGGTATGAAGTGATGATCACTATTTTCAGATTTAAATTGGACGATGAAAATGTACACAAATACAATAATTGACTTATTTAAATGATGATGATGTAGTGGTATTGTTGGCGCAGGGCCTGATAGTCTCCTGCGTGTTCCTGGCCGCCACCCTGCTGGTGTACGTGGCGCTGCCTGCCCTGCAGAACCTGCACGGCCGCACTCTCATGTGCCACGTGAGCGCCATGCTGGTGGGCTACTGCTGCCTCGCCAGGGTGCAGTGGGGAAACGTGCCTCCGGGGATGCCCTGCTTGCTCCTGGGTAAGTACCAGGCAATCCTGACTTCGTATTATGTGGTAGCATTAATTATCTAGTTGGCGGTACACAATGGCACATTGGTACCGACATTGATGTATAGAAGTGACGCGCGGACAGTTAACGAATGTGAGTTAAGTAAAGTGTTTACGGCTTACCTGAGAGAAATTTGTCAACGACGTTAGCCATGTTGAAAGCACCGGTTCCCATAGATCACCGAAGTTAAGCAACATTGGGCGTGGTCAGTGCTTGGATGGGTAACCGCTCAGGTACACCGCGTGTCGTTGGCATCTTGGACCGGTCCGTAGTCCGTAGTGGCAACACTTCGGACTCGTAAATGGAAGGTTGTGGATTCGGATCCCGGCGGAGCACAAAAAATATACCATTTATATTTCGAATGTGCTCTTCGCTGGGTTGAAAAATTCATAAACCTTTACCAATGACCGGTCACCAAAGGTCCATCCAGCCTTACAGCAACTGGGTCTTGCTTGAGTATTGGCGCTTTGTAGCGACGACCAAGCTCGTACACCTCTGCGGCACTACAACAAGTGTCATAGACCCCTAGAGTCTTTTGAATCTAGGGAGTCTCCCGCATAGGATTTCTTAAAAAAAAAAAAAGACTGAAAAGACACTGAATGATAGAGTCCGCAATGATTGTTCCAAGAGAATTTAAAAGACTGAAAGTACAAAAAGCATAATAAGATGTAATATTTTTTAGTGTTGATCTGTTAACACAGTGAAAGTCCATTTTTATAAATATTTAAAAATATAAATGGTAAAACATTGTTTTAATTCACTTTATTCTTTTTGTTTTGCTCGAATATTTTCGCCTAATGAGGCATCTTCAAGAGCAGAATTTTTGGTTTTGAAAATTGTTTTGAAAATTATTTTATAAAAATATATTTGTAACCACTGCTCTTGAAGATGCCTCATTAGGCGAAAATATTCGAGCAAAAAAAAAGAATAAAGTGAATTAAAACAATGTTTTACCATTTATATTTTTAAATATTTACATAATAAGATGGTTTGGACATCTTGAAAGAATGGATGATGAACGAATATCGAAGAACGTGTACAGAGGAAATATCAGAGGAAAGCGTGGAAGGGGAAGACCGAGGAAGGAATGGATACTGGAAGGAAGGAAGGAGTATACATGAAGAAAGTGATGAATGTTGAAAAGATGAAAGAGGTATGCAAGGATAGAAAAAAGTGGAGACGCATCTGTGGAGGTATCGGCCACCCCTAGTGGAACGGTGGCAGCCATAGTGGCAGCATACAGTACAGTACCCATAAAATAAATAAAAAACCGTCCCTTCAATTCTCTAGAATCGCAGCTGATGTACATTTTTTATTTGACTTATCTAATCTGATCATTTTGTCCTTTATGCAGGTTACGCCATCTACTTCAGCTTTTTGTCGGCCTTCTCGTGGCTCAACGTCATGTGTTTTGATATATGGTGGACGTTTGGGTGAGTGAAAATGAATTATGTTCATGTGTAAAAAATGTACGCAAATCTCTCCATATTTGCTTTCTGTATTTGCAAAGAATGATAAGACAAAAACGTAAAATTTGTCTTGCATGCAATATTTTTAGAGTTGTAAATCAAAAAGACAAAGTTCTTCAGGCGAATTTAATCTTATTTGTTTTAAAAAGACAGTGAACTCTGCTTGAATGCTGACGTCAATTGTTTCTCCACTTTGGGAAAAAGGTGGATCATCCAGTTCTTTGGTCACATGTCTAAGGGTTGTTATGTTTAGATGGGAAGGTACCTTCAGGATGTACCTACAAGGATACTCACTCCGGCTAGCTATCATCGGCATCACTCTCAGGGCGTGGAGTTCTTCTTTGTGTTGCTCACTTTGTATTTTGGGAAGGGTTTTATATTGATAAGACAAGAACTAATGTTAACAAAAGAGATTTAATCAGTTAAAGTCAAATATAAAAGTTAAATCCATAAAAAGGGAAAAAGGGAAAAGGTGGAGAAGGAAATAGCCAGACCTGTATTAACACACTCAACACACAATCACAGTTCTGACGACTCACTTTCACAAAGCACTGATCTGTAGGCTGGAGTCCTAGGCGAGCAAACATTAAGCTCGGAAGGTGATATTCACGGCTCGGGGCTTCCCCTCCCGAGAGCCGTAGTCCATGAGGCGGATGCCTCAACACGTGGAGCCCCAGGGTGGAGGCTCCTCTGCACCAGGCTCCGGTCCATAAGGCGGGTGCCTTGGATGGCGGATGCTCCATGCACATGCCCCCACGTGGGAGCTTCGCGGCTAAGTCCACGGGGGCCCAACTGGGAAACCCAGGCAGTAATTGCCGCTTAGCAGCGCTGTGTCCGACCTCCTCCTTCGTGCGCGCGTAATTCTAGACTGGCGTCTCGGGTTTCCGAGTCACGGCGAGTGGAACCTCGAGGGCCCTCGGTAAAACTCGTACGTAGCTCAGCTACGGCCACGCCGACTTAACTGCAGTCGTCATTGCGCTGACTTCACGCTTATTAAATTTTAATGTTATTTAAAAAAAATAACATAACAGGGCCTGTTGCACCAACCTTCGATAAATATTTTATTGACACATTAAATTTAATTGCTTGATTCTGGTAAGGACCTCGGTTAAATATTTCTCGGAAGTGGGTAATAGTATGATGGAATTTGACCAGGAAATATAATGTTCATCAGCTGACTTACGTACATGCAAACAAATTTTTGATTTGAAAGGGAGAAATCCCACTTAATTTTGATTTTTGTCTAATTGGAGTTTGGTGAAACAGGCCTTAAAAGTGCCGAAAACCCTTGAGCGGCTTGTCTGGAATACTGCTTTGCTCTATACAAAAATGCATCATAATTTTTGCATGCCACTTTACTAAGTCAAAAGACTGTTTGTATGAAATAACAGTCTTTATGAAAAAATGACATGCAAAAGTGATCACAAGTGGCATGCAACGGCTCATATGGAAGGGATATATCGCCTTTCAGATTAAAAGTAAACGTATATTTTTCTTTAGCTTCGTAAATGGGTTGTTGTGACGTTATATTAGATTACTTTTGGATGACAGACACCATAAAAGTTCCGCTTTCATAAAATTAATAGATATAATTCAGGGCAGTGGTTCTCCTTTACTTTTTTGAAATATCCCATAGAAAAATTCATGCAAGAAACCAATAATTTGCTGAACCAAAATATGAACGTACCTACTGAAAGTACAGAAACTTAATGTATACGTGAAGACTGACGAAGCGTTTAAGGAGACCTGAGTTCCGTGAATGTATCTATAATCAAAGTTGCAATGATAAATTAACATTACAGATTCATATTGAATGCATACTCACAAGCAGACACGTGTAAGTTCTCGTATACGAGTACACATATATACCACATGTACTAATATATCACTAATATATCACTAATATATCACATATATACCACTTGTACTAATATCGTATACACATATATACCACATGTACTAATATATCACTAATATATCACATATATACCACATGTACTAATATTGTATACACATATATACCACATGTAAAGTAAGAAAGCCAAGAATAAAAGTAGAAAGTCTGAGTGATGAAAATGTGAAAGAGAAGTATAAATCAGAAATACAAAAAAAATTAAGTGTGAATGAACTTGAAAAGAATGTGAATGAAAAAGATATTGAAAGCATGTGGAAGTATATGAAAAAAGGAATGATTGAATGTGCTCGAAAAGTATGTGGAGAAACAAAAGGTGGAAGATTGAAAGGAGATGCATGGTGGAATGGTAAAGTAAAAGAGGCTGTAAAAGTGAAGAAAAAATGTTACAAAAAGTGGCTGAACGACAGAAATGATAGAAAGCTAGAAGATGAATATAAGATAGCCAAGCGAATGGCGAAGAATGTAATTTATGAAAGCAAAGCGAATGAACAGAGAAAGATTGATGAAAAAATGAACAGAAGTTTCACCGACAGTAGGAAGGAATTCTGGAGGTGGGTCAGTGCTAATAGGAATAAAGATTCCGCATTGACCGCCCCAGGAGTCAAAAGTGCTGTCGGTGAGATGGTATGGGAGAATGATGAAGTATGTAAGAGATGGAATGAATACTTTGAAGGGATTTTTGGTCGGGGCGAAAGAATTTTTTTTTCAAAAGTGACAGAAGAGAATGGATTTAGAATTTTGAAAGAAGAAATAAAAGTATCTATTGAATGTTTGAAGAATGGAAAGTCTACTGGGTTTGATGGAATAAATGGTGAAATGTTGAAAGCAGGTGGCGAATGTGTTGTAGAATGGATGTATGAACTATGTAAGATTTGTGTACATGCAGGAGTGGTACCGTTGGACTGGAGGAAAGCAGTCATTGTTCCTATTTACAAAGGTAAAGGGGACAAAAAAGACTGTCAGAACTTCAGACCAATCAGTCTACTCAGTATACCAGGGAAAGTCTTCTGTAAGGTTATTATTAAGAATGTGATTCTGACTACTAGTGAAAGGATTTCCGATAAACAGTTCGGTTTTATGGCCGGTAGAGGCTGTATTGATCAGATTTTTACTCTACGACAACTTGTTGAAAAACAATTGTCGGTGAGGGGAAAGCTGTTTACGGCCTTTGAGGATCTGGAGAAAGCTTTTGACCCAGTAGACAGAGGTATGTTGTGGGATGTCTTGAAAGCAAATGGAGTGAATGGGGTTCTCTTGAATGCGGTACATGCTAACTATGAAAATATTATGGCATGTGTTCGTATTGATGATGAGTATAGTGAATGGTTTGAAGTTTTTAAGGGTGTAAGGCAAGGATGTGTGATGAGCATGAGCCCATGGCTATTTAACATAGTCATGGACAAGTGTGTTCGAGATGCTAGACTTGATGATTGTGGATTAATGATAGGAGAGAGCAAAGTGAGTGTTCTACTGTATGCGGATGATGCAGTCCTTGTATCTGATTCAGCAGTAGAATTGCAAACAATGCTCTCTAGGTTGAACGAAGCTCTGATAGGTAATTATTTGAAGTTGAATGCAAGTAAGACGAAAGTTTTGGTTTTTGAAAGAAATGAAGAAAATACGGACTATGAATTTAGAATCAATGGATTGCACGTTGATGTGGTAAATGAGTTTGTATACTTGGGATGTAAGTTTGAAAAAGATGGAAGAATGACAGGCGAACTTGAAATAAGAATAATGAAGGGCAGGTGTGTACTGGGTGCCACAGCTTGTATCGCCAAAAATCAAAACATATCTAAAAATGCTCGACTGGCGGTACACAGTGGCATACTTTTACCCACCTTGATGTATGGAAGTGAAGCCTGGACGGTGAGTGAAAGTGAAATTAGTAAGGTCCATACTGTTGAAATGGACTTTCTAAGAAGTATGATTGGGAAAAAACGGAGTGACAGGGTGAGGAATGATTTTGTAAGAGAAGAATGTGGTGCAAGAGAAAGTGTGAAAGTGAAGATTAAAAGAAGTTTGTTAAGATGGTTTGGGCATATGGAGAGAATGAATGAGGAAAGACTGACGAAGAAAGTATATGTTGGTAGAATAGATGGATGTCGTGGTAGAGAAAGACCGAGAAAAGTATGGATGGACCAAATATCCGAAATTGCAAATGAATGGAATATCCAGAGTCATAATAAAAGTAGAGCTTGCATGAAGAAGGTTATGACTCTGGAGGAAATGCAAGAAGTATGTAAGGACAGAAAGAAATGGCGGTTGATCTGTAATGTTGGCGCCTGGGGTTTATTAAAGTGAAATTTGTTTTATGTTTTAAGTGTTTGATGTCCATGTATATTATTATTATTGATTTAAAAAATGTAATTTGTCGTGTATGTTCCTTGACTTATAGGTTGGTATGCGGCTGATCACCCATGCTGTAAAAATGGTTCACTTTGCCAATGTCACCCCTGTTACAGGGAAGGACGGCAAGAGTTGCAGGGTGTATGTCCATTTGAGATTGGTTTTTATGTTGTAGGCTCACATGAGGCACGTGCAAGCGCGAACTTGTACGTGTCTTGGTTGTGGGAATGCATGTAATGTGAATCTCCAATGTAACATATCTTTGCAACTTAGATTAGATTAGATTAGATTAGATTACTAACAAAATAAAAAGTCCTGCAACTCTTGCCGACGTTACTTGAAAACAGGGGTTTTTGTTTTTAACCTTTTTTACAGTATAGGTTGCCAGCCTCCATGTCAAGGAACTTAATAGGAAGCAATATGGCATAACCTTTTAACTACCTCGCGGATTTAAGCAATTAAGTATGTGTATTATGTAATTTTGCCTAAAAACGACATAAAATCTAGCAATTATTACGATCTTAAATTTTTAACCTCAATTTGTCATGTCGCACGTTTAATAATAAAGAGAAATAACTCGAAAATTGGGAAAATCGAGATTTTTTAATAAAACGCAAGAACAATGCGAGAAGAATAGGTAGAATGCGACAGCCGTTCAATTTGGACGAATATGACCGAGATAAAACATCGGCCGCCTTTTTCATCCCATACAAGTTGTACTGGATGTCTGAACTTCAAACGTGATTTCCCAACATTCATGTTTTTTGAGTTATTGCTCTTTATTATTAAACGTGCGATGTGTCCAATTTGTTAGATTCAAACAGTTTTGTTTAGATGTGTGATCAGCGCATCAAGCTGTAAGACATGGAACTATCCCTTCCAAATGACATTATTTTTACCCTGGGCTGGAAGTCTCATCACCACGGTAATTCTTACCTACCGAATATCGGTAATATTTATATGCTGTCGATTCAAGATGGCAGCAAGTGAACAGCTGATTAGCCTTAATACAAATATTACCGATATTCGGTAGGTAAGAATTACCGTGGTGATGAGACTTCCAGCAGGTCCTTCAAATGATCTGAGTCCATACACATGAGACTAGATACCACTAATTGGGAAGCTTTGATCCAGGGCGGGTGTGGTGTCGATACTCGATGTGTATGTTTCTGATAATGAAACGTAGCGGGGAATGTAATGTTTAATATCAATTAAGTGGCGTGAGTGTGTGCGTCAGGAAATGTAGACAAGCCATTGAGTTGTAATATTGGTGAAGACGAATCTAGCTGTCGGCGTTGTAACATACTATGGGACTAACCTGTCAACCGAGCTCGTATCACAATATATCGGTCGAAGATAACTCATTCACATACCTTCAAAAACGGTCAGACGACAGCAGTTTGTCTTTCAAGCAAAATTATCCAGGGGGGAAAATAAGAAATCTGGGGGGGCGGAGTAAATAAATGAAACAAAGTTATATGTAAATTTGGACTCCATTGACAGCTTACGGTATTTTACTCCGGGGGGGGCAGTAGGGCTACTCCGGGGGGTGCAAAGCCCCCCTGGAATAGTACCTGAAAGAAACACTGGACGACAGTTCATCTACACGACTTTCGGTCAACGATATTTTGGTCACATATAATAAAGTTCTACATACAGCTACATCACAGAAACTTTTTACTGTAGTTCCTGTAATTACTGTAGTTTAATAAATTTTAGTTTCTGTGATGTAGCTGTCGTGGGACCAATTTGTCAATGGGCGAACTGTCAGTGTACGAGTTATCTTGAACCAAATTGTCGTGCCACGGTTTTCTTGTTCTCAATAAGTAAACGGGCCATAATGTTTAATAAAAATGTCATTTTTCTTTAAAAATTGACAAACACACCGACCACAAACGCATAAACGAGTGCGCACAACATTCACACTGACAACTTTCTGAAGAAATTTCCTAGCTTAACCCAATTTTTTTTGTTAACATTGAAATTACACTGTGACCGTCTTTGATCTCTTTCTAACAAAGGATGATTCGCGGTTCAGCAAGTTGAAACGGATATACTGTCTATTTTTGTGAATGTTGTTTCTAGTCCACGTGCATTATCGGCCAATGAGCGCCGCGCTGCGCTGGTTTTATATATATGTATATATCTTACATATTATATTTAGGATCAAACAATCTGCCCATTTAGATAAGGCGATTAACTTATTCATTTTGCTAATAAAATTGGCAAGAGCGTTTTTTATATTTCATCTAATATTTTCTAAAATATGTGAGATAATACTTAAAGACCTTGGTCTACCGGAAAATGCTTCTAATCGCTTGGCGTCATCGGGTCACCGACGAGAAAGTCTTCCGTCGCATGCACACCTCTAAAGAACTTCTGCCAACCATCAAACAGAGAAAGCTGATGTACTTCGGTCACGTTATTTAGAATGAAAAATACCGCCTTCTGTATCTTATCACACAAGGAAAATTGAAGGGAGAAGAACTCAAGGACGCCGAAGAACATCGTGGTTGAACATTTTGCGGTATTTGTGTGGCAACTGCACCAAGTTCCTATTTCGAGTCGGAGAATCTAAAGGGGGAAAAAGCATAATGATCTCCGATCTTCGTAAAAAGTGGCAACGAAAAAAGAAAAAGAAGGTATATTACACGGTTGGAGGTTGACACAGGAGAGTTGCTTTTCGGCATCTGTTGCCGTGGTCTATAGAAGCTTTCAGACGTTTCCCCATGTCATCGATGGGTTTCTTAGCGTGAAGACAATGAATTGATTTCGATGATCGGTCTTTGATAAAGGCATAGACATAAAAGGCATCAACATAAAATATATAGATGCAGCATCAGAGCAGTTTGGTGTTCCAAAAAAGAATGTCACCTAAGGCGTCGTCTTCATACAAACAAGGTCTTGTTATAATCAATTTCGAGGCAACCGTCAAGATCACGCCTTTTTTTGTCGTATGACATTGATAGCTTCTCTCTCATTTTGCCGTTGTTTACCTATTATCGTGTTTTATGACTAGTTCTTAACTATATCGATAAATAAAAGCAGAAGATTTGTTCTACCCAGCAAAGAGCATACTTTCAAATTAAATTGGGAATTTTTCTCCCTTACAATTTCGGTCCGAAGCGTTAACCACTAGACTATAGTCCGGTCTAGACTTGTCTTTACTACTTCCCTGTACGAAACACTTCATACTTCCCTTGTTCCTTGACTTATAGGTTGGTATGCGGCTGACCACCCATACTGTAAAAAATGGTTCACTGTGCCAATGTCGCCCCTGTTTCAGGGAAGGACGGCAAGAGTTGCAGGGCTTATGTTCATTTAAGATTGGGTTTTTATAATGTAGGTCCACATGCGGCATGAGTTAGCGCGAAATTATACATGTCTGCTTGTGGGAATGCATTTAATATAAATCTTAAATGATATGTATCCTTGCAGCTTAGATTAGATTAAAAAGAAGATGACTTAAAAATAGTTGTTTGCTAAGAGACCATATTCACTAAACCTGTGACGTCACTTCGCCGAGAAATTTAAAAAATGGGATCTCTACAACGATTTCACATCAATTTTCATTTTTAAACCATTTCAGCAACCGTTTGTTTTGTTGTTGTTACCAACCAAACAATTTTTGATTTTTCTTTAATCTTTTTGATGAAATATCATTCAGTAAGATTTAAAAGAGCCTATCAATCAAAGTTGTCTTTTAACTTATTTTTAGGTCAAAATTCTGAAAAACAACGCTTTGATTGGCGTCTGTGTATGTATATTTTTTCATGAAAAAGCTTATTAGCTCGTATTTCATCTTGTATCTTTTTTTTCTAGATTTTTCCATACAAAGGTATATAACCTGTCTATAATCTAAGATGCAAAGATACATTGACATTTAAGGCTTGTATTTAATGCTCGCTAACAGGCAGACACGTGCAAGAAGCGCTTAAACATATTGCATGTGTACTTACAAAATAAACTAAACCTTCAAATCCTGCCGCTTTTCCTGAAACCGGGGTGACATTGACAAAAGTGAACCAAGTTTTTACAGCATGAGTTCAGCCTCATACTAACCATTATCCATACCTAATCTATGATGCAAGCGTGTACCAATATTTAAGAATGATATTTAATGAATGTCTACAAACATACACGTTTAAGTTCGTGCACATGCTGCATGAATACTTACAAAATAAAAACCCAAATCTCTAATGAATACACACTCTCTTGTCGACTTTACCTGAAACAGAGGTGTCAGTTGCAGTGAAACAATTAGAAAAATATGTATGGTCAGCCTCATACCAACTTATAAGTCAAAAAAACAAGTATCTGAAATGTAGGTACTTGAAGATGAAATTACGGTTCAGGCTAACGACGACAGCCGTCGTTAAAAATATGTCGTTACGGTAATCGTTATTTTTTTTTGGGAAGTAGGAAAGAAATTAAAGATTTAATTATTAATACCGCATAAAACTGTTCTAATTGATTCCAAATGTTTGTTTTGGCGGCAAAGTTATTCGATCGTAAACTAGACGAAGCGTAAACAAAAATGTTATGTTCATACTCACCACCGGATCAAATAATATGGTGAAACGTGCTTACCCGGGTCCACTTTATGTGAGATCGCGATTAAGGAAGTTTGCATATAGGTTGGTATGTGGCTGACCACCCATAGTAGGAAAAATGGTTCACTTTGCTAATGTTCCCCCTGTTTCAAGCAAGAGTTTTCAACCTCGAAGCGCACAATCGACAGGAAACATAAGTAAAACATTCGAAGCAGATCAATATTGGAGTTCGGTGAGTTCTTTCCAATGTTTTTTGTTTTCTGTCCTTATTCCTGGATGGTCTGCGATTCTGGTAGTTTTGCCTCTGTGCGGCTCGTTCATCACAACAATTTAGAACCAGCACCCACTCTCTCTAATATTTGTTGGAATCAAACTTGTCTCCATCACTAACAAAATAATTATGGAATATTCCATATCCATAGTAATAACGTAATGAAAAAGTAACAAAATATTCCAAAGTAATTAATTACTAATATAATATTATATTTTTAAGGTTATAAAAGCTTTCAGATTAATTAGACATATTAATTTAGAAGGACACTCCGGCTGAAATTTACTGTTTATTTTACTAATTAATTGGTGTCGCCTGAATCTTTCTCAATTTTCAAATTAATGAACTTTGTGAAATTGAGCTGTAGCGTGTCACCAAATATCACTCGAGCATGTCAAAGTGTTTGTGAAATAAACTTGCGATTTATTTATTCAGTAATTACGAATTCGTTTCACTACCCCAAGTATAAAACATTGCGTTAACTAAACTCAATGAGTAATGGAGTCATATGCAGGTATGTATGTCCTGATAACATTGGATCAAATGAATTCACCAAATGACTAGTAATTTGTGCGCGATAAAAGAAAATAAATAGAATAGGTTGTAAAACTGTTGTTTACGGCTGTACACACATTTAAATCAAGGGTACATTACAAGTACTGCAGTAGAAATAGGAAATAAAGCTTGGTACTTAGAAAGCTCAGAGGTAGGTACTCAGTAGAGGTACCTAGAGGTGCTTACAAGTAAAATAAAACTAGACTCTCTACTTAGTAAAATTACTTATTTCATAATATTGGATTAGTCACTTTGTAGGCGAGGTCTTTATGTGTGTAGTTTGTTTAATCATAATTATTAATTATCTTATATTGAATTTTGACTAATCAGTTGGTATGAGGCTGACCCCCTGCTATAAAAACTTCACTTTTGCCAATGCCACCCCGGTTTCAGGGAAAGGCGACAGCTTTTTTAAAAAAAAAATTCAGTATAGTCCAGTCGATAACTCAGTTGGTAGAGTGCTTATATTCCATGCCGAGAGCTTGAGTTCGATTCCCGCCGAGGGTGTCAGAAATGATTTTTCGTTTCGGTGCTTTTTTTCAAACTCAAAATACTGGCAAGGTTTAGTCAGCCTTTGCAAGATATGAGTACCAGCCCCTCGGGAGCCGGGAAGTCCCCACTTTTAACTGAAATTGGTGGCAAAAGCCTGGCCTCCTTAATCATTATGATAAAAGTTTATATGCGAGAAGCAAGAAGTCACACTATATGTGTAGCTTAGTTGTGTTATTCATTGAAATTCACCATACTTTTAGTCCAGGGTGAGCGTTGAACCATCTTGTCACAGCAAACACTACAAATTAGCCGCGCGTGAACAGCAGATCGGACAGTTAAATGTTCTCTAAACATGGTCATGAGGCTAGGGAAGGCATTGTTGTCAACGGGCAGCTGGGAAACAACCTGCGGTATGCCGATGACACAGTCCTACTCGCTGACACTCATCTGCAAACATTGTTGACCAAAATAAATGTCGCTAGCAAAGAAGCTGGCATTAACATTAACTTTAAGAAGACCAAGGTCATTGTTATCAGCAAAAACACAAACGCCTCCGTACATGTAGAACTAGATGGCGAAAGCATTGAAAGATGCACTAGTTACAGGTACCTGGGATGTGTGGTCAACGAAAAGTGGGACATGTGTCAAGAAGTCAGAAGCAGACTAGAGCAAGCCCGAAATGTCTTCGCTAAAATGAGCAAATTACTGTTGTGCCGAAATTTAAGCCTTGAACTCCGGAAGCGCATAGTGAGGTGCTACGTTTTCCCAATCGCTCTGTATGGTATGGAGGGATGGACTCTCACGCAGGCACTGGAGAGACGTATTGAAGCATTCGAGATGTGTCTATACCGAAAAATGCTTCGGATCTCTTGGCGTGATCGAGTCACCAATGAAGAAGTCCTTCAACGAATGCGCACTACAAAGGAGCTCCTGCCTACCATTAAGCAGAGAAAGCTAATGTACTTCGGTCACATTATGAGAAATGAGAAGTACCGTCTCCTTCATCTTATCATTCAGGGTAAGATTGAGGGGAGAAAATCTCAGGGACGCCGAAGGACATCGTAGCTGAAGAACCTGCGACAGTGGTTCGGCAGAAGCACCAAGTCCCTATTTCGAGCCGCAGCATCAAAAATCAAAATAGCTATGATGATCGCCGATCTTCGTTAGAAGTGGCACAAGAAGAAGAAGAAGAAGAAACATGGTAATTTATTGCATAGACTTGGTAAATTTGGTTTGAAAATTCGATTTTTAGAAAAGTATTTGACGGCTTTTATGTCGAGCCGATTTCACATATCTGTTGATTGTTTTCAAATAAAATGCATTCCATGTTTGTCTTCAAAGCTCATCCTGTCTTCGATAAATATTTATATTTCCAGTCAACGCCCCTTGCAAACACACTCCACCTGCTTTGAAAATAAATAATTTATTTCAGCTATAAAAAGCTCGTATTTTTAAATTTTCGGTCTCGTACATCATTCGGATTACTTACTTGGATTTTTTGATCATAATTATCCTTGTTCCTTAACTTATATATATATATTTGGATAATTTGTTTTTTTAAAAAAAAAAGCGCCGTTTTCGTGTGTAGCACACCTCAAGGGCCCTTTTATTGTTTGGTTTGTCTTTATTCTTCACTCACTCACACAAAACTTTAAGTTCACCCACTCACACATAGTTTTTAGTCCCTAAATGACTGACTGAACATGTAAGTCTTTAATTTTTTCTTAAATGATGCTTCAGTACTCGCCGTCCTGACCTCCACGGGCAGTTTATTCCACACCAAGGGTGCGCCATTGCGGAACCCTCGGTCGCCAAAGCGTGTCGCACAAAATCTGATGGGTTCGTTGAGTCTGGCCCCACCAGACACAGCAGATCTAAGCACCAGGTCGCTTGTGCTGAACTGCTGGGACAAAAGCTCAGCCAAGTATTCAGGAGCCACGCCGTTGAGAGCCTTGTATACCGTATGGCACACCTTGTAGGCCACTCTTTCAGGGAATTTCAACCAGTGTAGGCTCTTCAATATGGGAGTGATGTGGCAAAACTTCCCTGTTCCAAAGATAAGCCTTGCAGCGGAATTAAGCACAGACTGAAGCCTGTTGTACTGCATTTTTGTCTGTCCTAAGTAGATTGTTTTTAATGCATCCGGTGGAAGGCATCTGCGAATCGCCTTAATTTGGCGCAGCCCGAAGAACGACGCTGATACAGTTTTGTCCAGCTGCGAGCTCAGTGACAAATCTGTGCCAAGTCGTACTCCTAATTATAGGTTGGTATGAGGATGACCATCGATATTGTACAAAACGATTCACGTTGCCCATATAGTCCCTGTTTCAGGGAAGGTCGGCAAGAGTTGCAAGTCAACATGTGTATTACGAACTTATACGTGTCTGCTTATGGTAATACATGTAGTATAAATATTAGATTTCTTAGATATTTTAGATTATAGATTATGGATCATCATCATCATTGCCATCAAACCAACCCGTAATTACTTGCCTTCGGGTACAACGCAGTAAGAAGTTGCACAAAATGTGAAGCTTCGTTGCATATTTTAATGGTTCATTCGCTGACTGTGACCAAGAAAATGCAGTCTGCTAACTTTTATTGGTCGAATCACACCAAATAATATGGAAAATTTACAATAATTATATGATGCTTTGTCATGATGACGCGCATTCGAGACGTAGATTTAGAGGAAGCTGACCAAGACATCATAGGTTGAAAAGAAGTCCAACGAAAAGGTGTTACAGGAAGTAAAAGAAAGAAAATTATAAGTCGCATTTTGAAGGGAAAATCAAACTAATATGACACTCGATTGGACATAGCAACTTTATAAGCAACATCCTTGAAGGAAAAATCTTGTAAAGACAAAAAAGATACCAAGAACTTCATACTTCCAGGATGATAATGATATTTGAGAATAAAAACAATAGAGCTGATGACGGATAACTTTCTTACTAAGAAACCAAAATATATTATGAGTATTTTATTGTTTATTCTAAAGATGCATTGTATAGTTCCCAAAACCTTATGTTTATAATTTTATTTTTGAATCTTTATTCACCAAGTAGAAGTACTTGTGAGAAAACCATCAATTTGTAGGAAAAAATACGATGTTTATTGGTTTTTATGGTTTATTTTTGAAGAATCGACCCACTTTCATTTTTATTTTCCTGTCAGTTTAAGTCAATAAAGCGTGGTATTTTTTAAAGATTTATCATCAAAAAAGATTTTAGATTGTCTACTGAAGAAGATATGTCTTTTAACCCTTTTAAAATATTGATTGGATTTTCGTCATCGTTATCATGAGTTCGACCCTAATTGGGCTTTGGCTGAATCCAGGATTCTCCTCCACTCTCGGTTGTCCATCACCTTTGCTCTCCAGCTACGTATGTCTGCCTTGGCCAAGACACACCTTTTTAGAAAGTCTTATCCATGATCGGAGAGGGCCCTTGAGATGTGACACACACAAAAACGGCGCTCTCTTATCATTTGTAATTTAAAATAAATTAGCCTGACATTATTATTATTGGCTGCATCTTTGTTAACACCGTCTATTCATCGCATATTTGTCCTTCCTGTTCGCCTTTGGCCTTGTGATGCTGAGAGAGTCAGTTTACGTGAACATCCTTCTGAAAGCGCCCTACCTTGATGGAACTGATCAGTTCTATGAATCGTCCTTTCGAATGTTGCTATTGAGGTCTCACGTTTTTGTCATAACCTGTGTTTCAGAGGCGTTACATAGAACTAGCTTGGTTAATGTCTAGTGTCTAGCACCTTTGTTTTCCGCGGGACCAGCTTTGTTCCTAACTACTTTTGAAGGCCATAGACGCTTCGGTTAGCTGACATTATTATTTTTCAATTTCATTTTGAATAAAAGGTTTTTTTTATTGGATTCTCTTAGGTTTCGTGTTTACTGAATGATTTTTCCTTTTTCAGGAACACTCGTTCGATCGTGAGCCAGCGTAAGAAAGCCACCAAGAAGTTCCTGTTGCTGTCTGTTTACGCGTGGGGAGTCCCTCTACTCCTGACTATATCCACGTATCTCATGGACTACTACCGTGTACTGCCAGGATGGCTAGATGCTGATATCGGAATGTCGTATTGCTGGTTTCCCAAGAGTAAGTCTTCAAATTCTGTTCTTCAATTTGTTGTGGCAATGTAAGAAGTAGTTTACAATAAATAACTTGGATGTGTACAAAGATCGCATGATAAACGACTGATAAGGTGTATTGCAACCATTGTAAGTTCGCGTTGACACATGTTATACAATATATAGTTCAGGACTGTGCACAACAATTTAAGCATGAGTAGACCACCATATGGATTTTCCCGATTCCTGAAAGAGTTTTTCCACAGATCAGCCTTTCATAATAAATTATCTTCTGTCTTTTTTATGATATTAAAATTTAAGGCTGCTCCATACCTGATAGGTTGGTATGAGGCTGACTCCTCGTGCTGTAAAAATTGATTCACTTTCGTGTTTCGTGACCAAGTTCGTAAACACCTCTGCGGCACTACAAAAAGTGTCATAGACCCTTAGAGTCTCTGAAATCTATGGAGTCTCCCGCACAGGATTTAAAAAAAAAATCCGATCCCTCCTCAATCGTTTGATTCTCGCCATGACAATGTGAAAACTTGGACTATTTTTTGTCAGCCAAGAAGGCGCCGTACCTGATCCTGTTCATCCTGCCCATGGGCACGCAGATCCTCATCAACTCGGTCCTCTTCATCAAGACGGCCATCTACTGCAGCAAGGTGAAGTCGGAGATCCACCGCATGCAGGCGGGCAGCGCGGGGGACAGGAAGAAGAAGAGGTTTACTGCGGACAAGGCCAAGTAAGGATGAGGATCTTGAGTATTAGTTGGCACTTTAAAACTGAGTAGGTAATTTTGGGAAGAAGAAAAACTTTGGCGCTATATGAAAGGGTTAGTGTAAAATGTAAGAACAGCCTCCCTGTCTGAATACTAGATTCCAAAAGAGTGCTATATATTTTGATAGGTAAGGATTGCTAATATTGTGACGTTATAAATATTGTGTTATTGGTTGCTAATGTTACGATGGATGGTTATCCCATACAAGTGTGATGTTTGCTCGCCGAGAAAAAAGTTCTGAATTCAAATTTGTGCTGAGTCCATTGGCCATTGGTACATATAGTACCTACCTATCGGCTTTTAGAATCCATTTTCCAGAGACTCTGGACTTCAAAAATTATATTGGGTTGTTAATCGCTGGCATAGGATAAGCGTGATAAGCAATAAAAAGACTTTTAATTGAAGGTTAAAAAAAGGAAAAACTTTGTGCATAGTTTTCAGGACCAGAGACAGGCAACTTCACAGCGCTTTATTGGAAAAGCGTTTACTAATTAAAAATAAGTTGATATTATAGTTTCCCATCTGTGTGAGATAAACATTTATTTTTTTGTTTAATGGTATCTACTTATACTTTTACATGACCTACATAAATTCTTCATAATATTTTTATGCCCTGCGAATTTTCTTGGAAATGTTGCTAGTAACGCTTTTCCGACATCTGTGTTGCGACGCTGAAAGCGTTTTGAAAACTTTATCATAAAGGAGCCTTGTAACTTACTATTGTGACCGATAGAGTAGCCCTAAAACCATATTTTATCAATTAATCTGAGTTGCAAGACACATTAATAATAGAAACCGAAACACTATGTTATAATTTTGAAAAATCTTTTCCACAAGAACTGTTTTTTTTTTTTCAAAAAAATATTTTAGAATCTCTAAATCTAGAACTATTTTTTATGAAATGCAGAGAAAATTTGACGTTGTCGAAATTTTTTTTTTATTATCATTGAATTTACCTAGGTAATAATGCCTACGTATATACATTTATGCCATTTACCTACATACGTATGTGAAGCATAAAAAAAGAAAAAAAAAATACAAATTCAGTTGACAATAAAATTTTAAGCACTTCATACAGATGGCATCGTTATATTGTTTTATTGTTTTTGTTACCCTTAAAATAAAGATTTCTATAATAATCTATAATCTAAGTTGCAAGGATATATTCTTTCAAAGCTCTCAGATGTATGCCCACAAACAAACACGTGTAGTTCGCGCTTACAAATGCTGATTGTGTACTTACAAATAAAATCCAAAACTCAAATGAACATAAGCCCTGCAACTCTTGTCGACATTCCCTGAAACAGGGGTGACATTGGTAAAGTGAACCATTTTTTACAGTATGGGTGGTCAGCCTCATACCAACCTATAAGTCAGGGAATACGAGCAATAAATAACATTTAAGTATAAAAAAAATAAGAAAACCTTAAAAAGAAATCTATACAAAAAAAGTCAAAAATTTCTTATGCAAAAAATGTAGCAAACTAATAAACCAACATTACAAATCAGCATTGCAGATTAGCCGCCACTTCTTCCTGTCCTTGCATACTTCTTTCATTACATCCAGAGTCATAACCTTTTTCATACAAGCTCTCCTTTTATTATGCCTCTGGATATCCCATTCACTCGCTATTTCGAAAATATAATATAGAAGATATAATACCTATATTTTAAAAACTAAACAAGGAATAAAGATTGATATTGCATTTTAGGGGAGAAATTCGCTTTTTGTTAAGTTTTTCCGGATTCTCAACCAGAATCCTCAAGAGACTTTTCTGAGCAGTGAGCAAGGATAAACTTATTTTTTTAAGATACGCCATGAATTTCAAACTGTTCATCGTGATGGGCATCAC
Organism: Agapetus fuscipes; assembly: GCA_951799405.1. Lineage (NCBI taxonomy): Eukaryota > Metazoa > Arthropoda > Insecta > Trichoptera > Glossosomatidae > Agapetus > Agapetus fuscipes. The sequence goes on from OX637337.1 coordinate 21,063,915, forward strand.
TTGGGTTTGGGAGATCATATCCACCTTGCACAGCGACCTTGAGATGTGGTACATCCTGGATCTGGTCAACATCTTCCAAGGCATTCCAATCTTCTGCATCCTGGTCCTCAAGAAGAAGGTCTTCTATCTGATCAAGAAGAGACTGGGTGAGTGAGATATCATTTTTCCATTTGTATTTTTGATGTAACTTTCTATTAAACACGCTTAACATAACACATTTGAATGATTGATATAAGTAAGTTACTGAGTACCGAAGGCTATGACTGTAGGGAGGACAATGGCTGTGCTCGATGAGATCTCCTTCTCGCTTGATATCTTCTACCTGAGTAAGAATCAGTGTGGACAGAGGCTTACGTTCTGTTACCGAAACTTGTCAAAAAATACAAAATAGGCATTTCCTGTTATGTCTATTACTTTCTCCACTGTTGGTTCCACTGTACTTTTTATCTTTACTGTTACACTCACACCACATACTTTGTTATACGTCTCATCTGTGAATAACCCCTGTCTCTTGTCACATGGATGTAACTTGTTCTTCTAGGGATAGAAGAACCCCCCGACTCCCGCCGAAGCGGCACTAACGGTCACACTTCCACCACAGGAACCAGCTCCGTGAGAGAGCCATCAGTGAAGAAATCACTTCTCTCATCCAACCAGTCTTCCGCCAGCCTTCCCTGCCCCACTAAAAACTAATCATCATCATCATTGGAATTATAACGCGGTGTGGTTCTTGGCCTCCTCGAGGAGTTGCCTACACCCATTGAGTTATAATATTGGTGGAGAGGAAACTCGCTTACGGCATTGTAACATGCTATTAGACTAACCTGCCAACCACGGAACGGTCAAACTACACAGAATACTTAACAATCATGTGAAATCCTATGTTTTCTTGCATTCTCCACCATATATTAAGTTCTGCACAAAATCTGCACAAATTGCGCTCAAAATTTCCGTGCAGTCAAGGCATTGTGGTAATGCAGGAATAAATCTCGCATCCCTACCTCTTGCTTCGTGTGGTGACACTTTGAGTATCATTGCTCTTTTTCTAACTAACGAGGAGTTGTGTTGGGTAAGTGGAAATGAATATAGTGTCTAATTGCACCAAACTAGTAGTTAAACTCTCCACTATATTATAACTCAATGCATCTAGCTTTCCCTCTCCATCCCCTCTGGTCACAAATGGGTCACAACAAGTCATCAAAATCTAAGAAGTTGACTATTTGTGCAGCTAAGGGGCGTATGAGAGGCCCTTTACCCAAATTCAACATTCAAGTCTCAGCACGTATACAATGTGGGGTAAAGTGTGTGTCTACGGAAGAAGGTGGTTTGAAAATAAACTAAAGCGTCGCGTACTGCATTTAGCATAACCGAAAACTGCACACGTTACACAATTCTGTTCTGTAACCTAAGTTGAATAGATATATTAACATTTAAGATTCTATTAAACACATGCAAACAAATAGGTACCTACGTGTAAGTTCGCCCTAGTACATGCTTCATGTGCAAAATCAAATAAAAACCCAAATCCCAAATTTACACTCTGCAACTTTTGCCCATCTTCTCTGAAGCTGAGGAGACATTTTAAAGAATGGGCGATCTGCCTCATACCAACCTATTAGACAAAGAACTGCATTTATCCTAACCGTCAACTGTATACGTTTCGCAATGACTTGTTATGTTATATGAAAAATTCCGCGATTATCCGAAATCCTCTTTTATTGAAGTACCCACTATGGGTGACGTCACATGGGCGAAATATTTTATTTTTGAGCCAAGTCCATTGGCAAATATAATATATTTCTTTGTTTATCAATGCATGTAACTTAACATGTAAGTACGACTAATTTATGCATTTTTAAAATTCTTGATGTTGAAGTTGTGTATGTTTGCTTGATAGATTTGTTTGCAGGAGGAATGTGTCCCACTCCGAAGTACTCTTCAAGCGTTGCCATGACTACGAGAGCATATTGAAGAAGTAAAGAAGAACGAGTTTATAAGTATTTTAGTATAAGTGCTTTGATTAGTCGGTTCAGTATTGTAGATTTAAGTTTGTATTAGATAGCTTTTATTTATTTTGTTGATGTGAATAATAAGAATATTGGCTTTTGAATAAAATAATAATTATTTATTAAATGTATGACAACTAGAATTTTGTTTAATTTTCGTCAAATAGAAATAAAAGGAAACAATAATTATAGGTTGATGATTTTGCATTTCCAATTTTAGGGATTGTAATAAAATTCCCCATTTTTATCGGGAAAAGTTTCTGCCATATCTGCAATATCCATTGGAAAACCTGCGTATTTAAAATATATTTTTAAGTGAAATTTAAAAAGAGGATGGACTCGACATTAACTCAAAAGACAAAAAAAAATGACGTCACACGTCTGGACTGCTAGGGGAAAGTAAAAGTAATATTTTGATAACAAATAGATCAACCTCTGACGTTTACCTGGTGAGATTTTTTTATAATTGAGAATTTTGCGTTGTTGTAGAAAATTATTTTTCCCAATAAAACACATTTTAAATTAATTTATGATTCATAAGTTGAATTTCATATTTTTTATACACTTTTTGATTCAGCTATTGATTCAATGATTTCTTATTTTGTTTCTCTGAGGGAGTGAAAGTGGTGAAAAACATAAATTTAAAGGCTTTTAATTTAAAAAAACTTTCAGAACAAGTTGTAAGGATTCAACGTACTTGTTGTCGATTTCTCGACAAATATGGGAAATGACATAAAACCTCCATTTTAGAGGCATAAAAATATCTGTCTTATTGTTTGTATTACCATAATAGAAGTTTTCCCTATTTTTACAACTTAGATACACTGAAAAACGTAATAAAAAACACTATATTTGGGAAAATACATTCTTATTTATTTTGCTATTAGGCATGGTAACATTTTTTCAATATTATTAATTAATAAATACGTAAGTATTACTTGAAAGTCGGAATACTATATTTAAAACACTGCAAATTAAAATTACATTAAACAGGGGGCACAGCTATTCACATTAATAAATACACGTTTACCTAAAAATAAATAACGAAATTTAACAGTGCTAAGGTTTTATATTTTTTTATATATCGATATCTTAAAGGTAAAACTGAACAAGTGACATTTTCTACGAGCAAAAAACACTAAAGAGTAAAAATTCTAAAGATTAGAAGTTTTTCATGAAAACTTCCTTATACTTAGTTCACGTACTATGAGAAATCATACACATAAAATGTCCATGATTTCTCAAATCAGTAAATCTACACTTATTTAGTTTTAGGTTTAAAGTGGCGATGTATCGTATTTGTAAAATAAGGTACTTGATTTACTAATCTTATTGCTTGATATATTTACAATCAAATCTTTTACATTATTTTTACTATTCTTCTTGCTTGCTTGTGGAAAAATCTTACAAGTGAAAATGAATACAATTGACGTCATCCAATCTAGCTGAAATTTTGCACGTCGACTTGATGTAAGTGACAGTGCATTCTTCACCCCAATTATAATACATTCCGTTGACTCTTCTCAATCACGTAAATAATAAAATATGAAAGCTAAATCACTCACTTGAGGTGCTGTTGCATCTCCATACATTTTTCTATTTACTCAATTGAGGAGAATTTACAAAATTGTGTTCTCGGAAAACTTATGGTTTATTTTCTCTGATATGTAGAACACATTTGCAAGGATCAAATTCAGGGTGTGATATGTTGATAGGTATCTACAGAAATACAAATTCAGGGTGTGATATGTTGATAGGTATCTACAGAAATACAAATTCAGGGTGTGATATGTTGATAGGTATCTACAGAAATACAAATTCAGGGTGTGATATGTTGATAGGTATCTACAGAAATACAAATTCAGGGTGTGATATGTTGATAGGTATCTACAGAAATACAAATTCAGGTTGTGATATGTTGATAGGTATCTACAGAAATACAAATTCAGGGTGTGATATGTTGATAGGTATCTACAGAAATACAAATTCAGGGTGTGATATATTTTGATAGGTATCTACAGAAATACAAATTTAGGGTGTGATATGTTGATAGGTATCTACAGAAATACAAAAAAAGAAATAGAACATTTTATGTCTTTGACATGAACATTCAAATAGGTATTTTTTTACGTGTTTACTTATTTAAACACGTCATTTTTTATCATTATGTATGTACTTTCATTTTTTTCTGCCATTTAAAAACAACTTTTTTTTTATTAAGGTATACAATGACAATAAATTATGTATTTTTCTTGAAATAAATTCTTGTAAAAGACTGGTTCACCAAGATAATGTTTCTGACCGGGAACAGGTATGAATAGTAATATAATTTATTCATTTTTAATTTGACGAATTACTACATTAAAATTACCCAAATGCAGGTGTTGAATCAGGGTCAAAGTTATTGGCATTCGAACCATCGTTGTTTTTATTTTAAACACACCAGTTACAGTTACCATCTTGATCCGCTTGGCCACAGCGCCACCAATTATCATAATAAAGATTATAATGGAGATGTTCCAGAGAAAATTTGATGACAAAAATTGGAAAAATGACATTATTTGATCTACTTTTTAAATACTATTACAAATAATATTAAGTATAATAATTTATATTTTTTATGCTTAGCTAATACTGCTCTATATTTTTTTTAGAAAAATATTGCTCTTATAAAATATAATTATACTTAAATATAAATAATATAGAAATTGTAGAGCTAGACTGTTACAAGTGTCATTTTAGAAAGAAATAAAACTATTTACTTTTTTTTCCTACTGCGAAAAAATGACTTGACTCCAGTATCAGTTTGGCCATTCGCTCTTTATATAACACGCTGAATTAATTGTAATCCTACAAGCATTTTATTTACAAGTAAACATTAAACTATTAAATAAATTAAGTAATGATATGATAAACTGGCACACATTCTTTCATAAAACCTCATCAACATTAGGACGGTTCAATATTTTTATTAATTTTAAAATTATTCATATTTTGTATTGAGGAAGCCACTCACGTACATAAATTCATTCCAATCTTGCATCAGGAATACTTGGGAAATCGAGAAATGATTTAGAAAATCCTTTTTCACCTTTAAGTTAGACGTTTTTGTACGTTTACCCATGTTGATCATAACATTCAAAAGAAAATAAACATCCAAGGTGATCAAATAAATAAGGGCTCAAGTTACCTTGAATTCCCAATAATGACACCCTTGAATGACAAATTTTGATGAACCGATTGTAAAGGAATACACACATTTCGTGATTTTTGTAGCGAGATACATTTGACCACCCATTTTTTTAATCAGAAACAAATTGATAAAATATTGCACATGTGTAATTCGAAGGTAGATAATTTATATTTAAATTCCCTAGATTGGAAGTCATTGGTACCGTGAGGGGAACCCTTTGACTATTAAAAAAATAGATTAATTTATAAATAAGCTATGTATGTACTTACGTATTAAAGCTCTAAAAATTATAATTTCATATACGCTTTAAAAACTTTTGATAAAAGGGAGAAAGAAAAAAAGATTTTCTTTAATTTTTATACAAATTGTCCTGGGACTTATTATGCTGGAAGGAACTCTTTATTTTATTTTTCTATTTAATACAAATTATGCAACATTATTTTTCAAAAATATGTCGGCAGGACACCGTCTTTTAATACTCAAACTGAAAGCTTTAAAAAATCATTTTATAGTTATTTCTGTCAATCAATTGGTTTCCATTGTTTTTGCTTTTTGTTATGTATTTTCTTCATTGATTTTTTACCACAGAAATCGTCAAATTTATTTTATGAGTCGATCCAAAGGTGGCAATCTAGAGATTTTTAAGTAATGAGATAAATATGTGGAAATGATGAGAAAACGAAAAAATCTAGGTTGGCACTTTTGATACTATGTGACTCATTTAATACTTTTGTTTTGACGCAAAAGGAATCCAACAAAATTATGTTGCAAGATCTAAAAGAGAAAATATGGCTTAAAAGTCTCATTTGAAAGGGAAAGCTAAAACTCATTGGACAAAGGTCATTCGATGAGACATACCACTCTTTTTAGCCACGTCTTTAAAGGATAGATCTTTAAAAAGGTCGCCCAAGTATTTCATACTTTGAGGATTTGAAGCGGCTCATGGGTTTTGCCTCGTACGTATTCACAACTTTTGATTTATTTTGGATGATAGTTCCAACTACATTGGCTTGCCCAACATGGCTTTGGTCTAGAAGATGGAGATGAATTCACCTTATAGTTCAAGGATAATTCAATCGGCAGACGTAAATGGCTAGCAAAACAAGGCACTGCCGTTTTGAGAGGATGGCAACATGTCGAGACCAAATATTTCGCACAACAGGCCCAATGCCTTCACAAGAGAATGGCAACCAGCGGAGATAAATGGCTGGCACAACATGGCACTGTCTTTAAAAGATGATGGAAACCAGTAGAGACCAAAAATTTAGCACAAAAACTCACTGCCATTACAAGGAGATGGCGACCAGCAGAAGCCAAATAGCTCGCACAACAAAGCAATGTTTTTGATTGACATTGAATTTGATCGAATATTTTCGGAGGACGAGCTTCACACGTCTTTTTCTTGATTTTCTTCAGTCTGTTTCTGAAGGAGCGGTTCAGTTGTTGTTACGCGTGGTTTGTTGCTGTTGCTACAGGTTTCGTCACTGGAGAGGCGGGCGGGGATCCAGCCTCTGCGTCTTCAGAATTCTCCTTTTCTTCTTCCTCGTCGATAATGGAGATGTCTCTGATCGAAGGACGATGAGAACGACGCCATCCTGTTAAGAAAAAGACAAATATATGAGAGCGATGAATAGAGATTTTAAAGTAGAGGCGGTAGAGTCAACCGCTGTCCATATTCTTTTTGTATGTATAATTTTGGGCTATCACGGGTAGGGATTGCAATCCAGCAGCATTTTCAATCCAGCTGGATTTTTGCTGGATCAACATCATTCCAGCTGGATCCAGCGCGGATCCAGCAGTTTATTGATTTTCGAAGAAATTGAATGTTTTTTTTTTAAATACTTAGGAAATGTGTTAATCAAACATTTTAACATAATAACAAATCACAATAATCAAAATTATAACTTAAACTCTTACTTTTAGAGTAGACACACAGAGTAAAAGTTATAACAAAAATAAGTTTTTTCTTGACTTTTTATGAAGACAAAATTTATCTTTTTTTTCTGGTACCTAGTATGATCTCAAGAAACAAATAGTATTAATGGTATTGTCTCCCAACCAGCTTCTTAATGAACTGCATATATATCCGGCTGCAGAGAAGGCCCTTTCTGCCTCTACGCTTGTTGGTTAGTTTCTGATAATCGTAATCTAACGTTCATAATCGTAAATAAAGTTAGGTTGTTAGGTTTTCTTTCTCACATTTTAGCTTAATCCCCAGATCTTGTTTCAATTCAAATTCAGTGAATCTGGTTTATCCTGTTCATAGTTTTTTACTTCCATTATATCTTCTTGCTCTTGCACTGTTGATGGTTCCACTAAATATGCGTTTACACGAATCGGCATATTTTCATCTCCTGACGCATTGCATATTTTTTTTGCAATTTCTTCGTCATACTTCTTCGGGTTCTGTAGATAAATCTGCACACCTGTGACATCGGTAAGACGCCGTTTTTCGATTCTGTTGTGGAGTGCCTCAGCAAGGTCTGCACTCAAGATTATGCCCTGGCTTTTTAGTTTGTCTAAGACAAATTTTAGAGTTGTGTGATGTGTCAGCAGTTATCAAACTCGGCTCTCTTAACAGCTTAACCGGCTGAAAACTGGCGTCCTGGCGATCAACTCACTGATTAGTGACCACTCGTCTGCTGAGAATTTAGTTTCTGAGGCAGTATCTATGAAGGCTTTATCGATGCAAACTTTTCAACTTTCAGCAAAAACGCTCCAGCATGCTGAGCAAACTGTTCCACTTAGTGCAGCAGTCAAGAATCAGACTCAATTCTTTGCCCTTTGCTTCCTTTATATATTTTTGCAAAAACATCTCATCTTTGGTAGCTAATCTTTTAAAAGTCTTTGCAACTTTTCGCATTTTATTAAAAAGTTCACTGTATCGCTGAATCACTTCATGTTCAGCTGGTGTTTGTTCAATTATTACTAATAAGCCTTCATTGGTGTCCGTGTCTTCGTCATCATAATAGAGCGGCAACATCGCTCTCGCCGAACTGTAAGAGCTTCTAGCAAACCGCCAATGCTGGCAAGCTAGACTTTGCGCCATTATTTGGAAAGTTTTATACTTGCGGATCCGCAGCGCTGGATCCAGCAGCCGGGGCTGGATCCAGCAGACCGAAAAATGCGCTGGATCCAGCTGGATTGCTGGATGAGGGATCCAGCAATTGCAATCCCTAATTACAGGTGAATGTTTCAACTGTTCATCTACTTTACTGCTCATGGCGTGGCATTGTAGAGGTATTTCAGGCCAGGACAATATTGAAGCACTCCTATTAAGTGCCGGACAGTCTTGATGACGATATCCAATTTATCTAAACATGATTTGCTGTGGATAATGGGGATGGTTGCAGATTCCCTACCTTCTAGCACTTGCGGCTGCCTGGTTTTGGTGAGCAGTCGGGGCCCAGACAGCGTGATGAGAATGGCTCCTAGGGGCGCCGTGCACACTATGGAGAGGATACAGATCATCAGCACGATCTCCGCCCAGGCCTTCTCCTCGTCCGTGCCGTTGTTCTTGATCACCATGTCGAGAGCCACGGGACCAAGGGCAGCCTGCAATACAACAAATGAAATTTCTCAATCAAGGTTAAGACATGATAGATTGGCCCATTGCCGAGGATCTTGACCGCTCTCCAGGGGGAATATAAAGACAGACGCTCATGTACCAAGAAGATAATTAGAAGATTTAATCTAACCCCTAGTTTAGTGGTAAACGCCACAGGTCTATAATCGAAAGGTTTTCGTTTTCAATCGGAAGGTGTAGTATCACTTGTGAGAATATTTTTTTGCTTGAAACACATACTTCACTGTCTTCATCCCTGTTCAATCTTGTATTTCATGGCGCCATGATATTTGCTTTTTGCTGACACCTCGTTATACTTGTAAGCAATTCCCTCTCAGTTCTGGCTTTGCGGAGCACATCTGAGTTGCTACTTGCTGACCATATTTCTACATGATAACATTTTACAGTACAACCAAATTTAAAATGATTCAGATGCTTCATAATATTTATTCTAAGAAACTTTTTTATTTGTAAGTACACATTCAGCATTTGTAAGCGCGAACTACACTTGTTGGTTTGTGGGCATACATCTGAGAGCTTTAAATGAATATATCCTTGCAACTTAGATTATAGATTATTGTTTACATCAGTTAAAAAAAAACAGTTTGTGATCATTTTTGAAATTTGCAAGGCTTTTCTTTTCAATAATCCAAAGGTATCACCAACAATTAATATACAGTAATGGATGAATAATGCAACTGCAAGTATGGAGAAGAGTAAACACCAATTACCTGAACTGTGGCTTTTGCCATCCAAGACAGTCCTACGAAGAACTTCTCCTTAGTGTTGAGGTTGCTGCCAAAGCCAATACCAGCTGTCACTAAGATACGGATCACAACTCCAGTGTAGAGACAGCCTACTCCAATAGAGACGATGTGGCCATCCAACTCATCCAACTGAAATTTATTTATTTATTTATTTATTTACGGCGTTAGCCTTTTACGAAATAAGTACATATCAAGGGAGTTTATACAAAACAACAATAACAATAAATATTACAAGAATAAAAAGTATAAAACATTACGGTAAAACATAAAAGAAAAGAAAAGAAAAAATAAACCCATATATAAACACTAAACAGTAGGTTAGAAGCAAAAAAAAAAGCATATCAAAAATAAAAACTTCAGAAACCATTCAAATATCACTAATAAAGAAATTCACCAGGCAGACATCGTTCATATAATAACAATCTAAAACAATATAATTTATTATATATTATGGATGTCCCAAAAACATTTTTTTCAGACCTTGGTTATAGGTATGATAATTATTATTATGCAGAACCAAGTCAAGTGAGGCATACTCATTACCAACACGCTGTAAACGATGCATACAACTATTGCTTTGTGCGTTAGTGCTAGTAAATACAGGGCGGTAAGAAACTAATTGTCTAGTCCCTGAACGTGGAGTAAAAAAATTCAACTCACCAAGTAGTGCAGGACAATCAATTAGAGCATGTTTTATTTTGAAGAGGGTGATTAAGTCAATAAATTTACGTCTGTCTGACATAAAGTTTAGATTTAGAATCGAATTTAAATAGAGCGGGTCGAAGTGTGACAGGGGAATATTGAGTTTAAAATTAACTATTTTCAAAAATTTTAAGTGAACCTTTTCTATATTGTCTACGTGCACCATGTAGAGGGGGGACCAAACAGGCGAGCAATATTCCAAAACACTGCGAACCAATGTGGTATAAAGAATTTTGATTGCGGCAGTGTCCTGAAAGTCCTTGGTGATGCGGTTTATGAAACCAAGCATTCTCATGGCCTTGGCACAAATTGAAGCAATGTGTACATTAAAAGATAATCCACAGTCAAACACAACCCCCAAGTCGGTGACCTCCGTTACCACCCGAAGACTGTTTGAAAAAAGTGTATAGTCATATATAATGGGATTTTTTATTCTGAAGAAATTCATTACTAAACACTTCGAGACATTTAGAGGCAATTCATTTTTATTACACCAGGTTGCTAGATTATTCAAAGATAATTGGAGACTATTACAGTCAGCCACATTATCTATGACTTTAAAAATTTTTATATCGTCAGCAAACAGGAGAACATTTGTGTCAGGAAATTGCTTTGTAATATCATCAATAAATAGGAGAAAAAGTAGCGGGCCCAGATGGGAACCCTGGGGGACACCACTAGTTGGTGAGAAGGAGTGTGAGCTATTATTATCTATTCTGACAATCAAAGATCTATCAATAAGGTAGTTTCGGAGCCAAGACAGAAAACTACCAGACACCCCCATACCGCGTAGCTTACTAAGAAGGATAGTGTGTGATACCCGATCAAACGCTTTTGAAAAATCAGTGTAAATTACGTCAACTTGTTTTCGGCTAGACAAAGCATTAGAAAGGAAATTTTCAAACACCATTAAATTAGAAGTAGTTGATCGGTTTGGTAAAAAACCATGTTGATGGACTGAAATTGATCTGGTTGCAACGTACCGGATTTTAGTAAGTACAAGCTTTTCAAGTAGCTTCGGAATGGCGGACAATTTACTTATTGGTCGATAGTTTTTGACGTTACTCCTATCACCAGACTTGTATATTGGAGAAAGATACGATTGCTTCCAAAGGGCGGGAAAACATCCAGACGCGATGGACAAATTAAATACCGCACACAGAGGTTGAGACAAGCTATGTACACAGTTTTTCAACATTACCGCTGGGACATTATCAGGGCCAGGATTAGTAAGTGGTTTCATTGATTCAATTTCTGTGATGACATCAACTACACTAAATGACAAATTAGACAGTTGTAAATCAATATGTGAAGAGAATTCAAACGTATTACAGTCAGGATGAATATCATAAACGCTTTTAAAGAAAGATGCAAAAAGGTTAGGAATTTCTTGAACATCATCAGATGACACATCATCATAAAAAACATTTTGTGGGATACCGAGATCGCCCTTTCTCAGAGAGTTAGCATATGACCAGAATTTTTTCACATTATGGACAATAGAGCGCTCAGTGTTGGAAATGTAATTTAAATAACAATTTTTGGACAGAATTTTGCAATCATTACGTAATTTCTTAAAATCTAGATAATCTGAAGAAGAATTAGAGATTTTATATTTCAGATGAGCCACTTTCTTATCCTTTATGAGATCAATTAAATCATGACTAAACCATTTGGGATATTTCCAAGAATAAGGACTAAGCTTAAAAGTAGGTACAAATTTAGTGATCGCTTCGGATAGAATAGAGTACAGATTATTTACTACAACTTCAATATCATCATTATTTACAAAAGAAAAGTCAACACTCTGAAAAAATATATTCATATGAACAAAATCAGCTTTAGAAAAGTCTACAATATAAGTGGTATTATGGTTTTTATGTTGGACATTAGATGGAAGAGAGATGGAAAGAGGTGGATGGTATGTATCGATGGGAACAAGGATATCAGATGATTCTATAGATTTAGCAGCATTATCACTGCAAAAAACTAGATCCAAAATACGATTACGAGCATTTAATGTGAAATTAATTTGAAAAAAGTTTAAAAAGTTACAAAGATTTAATATGGTAGTTTCCGCCAGTGAGAAGTTCGAAGTATGGCATTTAGGTAACAAGGGATCAGCTTCATTCCATGATATATTAGGCAAGTTAAAATCACCTACAATCAAGAATTTTGAATGAGGGAACTTATTCCTCATAGCTTCAACCTCAGCTGCAAAGCCACTGTAGAGCTCAACACAAGAGCTAGGGGGCCAGTATACACATGCAATTATATATGAAGGATCAGTAAGCAGCAGTACAAATATGAGTTCAGTGGTCTTGTTGATACAGGGGATCACTTTTGATTGAATGGATTTAGAAACAGCAAGTAGCACACCCCCTCCACGCGACTTGGTACTTGTGCTAGTAGATCGATCAGCCGATATGTATTGTAATTATTAAAGCCAAGCTCTGAAGAATTAACGTCAGGCGTCAACCAAGTCTCGGTTAGTGCAAAAATATCAAACTTCAATAATGCGGAACTAGATCGGACCATATTCAGCTTGGAATTTAAGCCCCTTACATTTTGGTAGTACATTTTTAAAATTAGTTTTTTGATGTTGAAGCTGTAGCGGTCTTGGATATAAAAGGTACCCCATCCCTGAATTTCATAATTAAACTGGTCTCCCCCGCTGACCTCCTCTCCTCCAGCTCCTTCCACTTAGATGCCAGGAACCTCTGTTGGAATGGAGTTAGGTCTGGCTTAATTTTTATTGATCTCCTCCGGTGAGATCGGGAGAAAAGTATTTTTCTCGCGGACTCCGCATCATTGAGGTATACTTTCAGAGGACGAACCTTCCCATCGGAAGGTTGACCAAGTCTGTAGCAGCGTATTATTTCCAAATCTGGCATTCCCATCTCATCAACCAATTCTTTAATCTTCATTTTATCGCCCATTCTGTCTTCTACTTCAGGTACATTGAAGACTATTACATTTTTGGAGCGGACTTCCCGCTCCTTCACTTCAGTTAATGCTTCAATGAAGCTTGCTGGTTCATTCTTCACTCTTTTTATGGCATTTGTTTCCCCTTCGAGGCGTCCAATTTCGATTGCCATGGCTCCAACAGCACCGGATAACTCGGTAGTTAAAGGTGTTATTTTGCTAATTTGGTCTCTGGTAAACTTATTAGAAGAGTCCATAATAATTTTATTAAGTGTTTGTAAAATTAAATTTGCATTGGCCAGCAGGTCTTGAGCCATATTTATGATTATAATTATGATTTTGAAGTTAAATGTAAAAAGCGATGTCTATCGCCTGGTGGCGAAAGTTTTATTAAAATAAGTAGAATTACCAACTCAAAAAAGTAAAAATAAAAGGTTTAGTTTAAGATAGCGCCGCTATTTGGTCAGTAGAGAAAGCTTATTTTTGTTTTTAAATTTATGTACCCACTTAAAAGTCAGATTTCGTGTATATTACAATCCATTAAAAAGCACTAAAAACCGCTTGCGCACAAATTATAAGCACTGTAAACAAAATGTTTTTTCTCTTAAAGCACTATTGGAACACTTTTGATAGAATTTAATTAAAATTGAAGACTAATTCAAATATTTTCGCTAGGAGCAAAATTGTGTGTTGTATTGTGATGTTGTGTATAATAGGTGAAATGGAAAAATCAGCGTTATTGAACTTCGTAACATAAATAAAGATTTCACCTAATAACGTCAAAGGTTCAACACAGAAACGAGGCTTGAATATTTGGGAAACACAAAGTTTTCATCTATGAATGAAGGTAGGTTAAGTTTTGATAGCTTTGATGGAAGATAAAGTTTAGATGGCTTGACTCAAGCCACTATAATATGTACACGCCGTATTTTTCAGTTCTTCGAACACGTTGTCCGTAGCGATGAAGATACCTCGAAACAACTGATTGTGATTGGTAACTTGGACGGGAAGAGAGGAGGAGAAAGATATTCCACACTATGGACTGATCAAGTGAAAACAGCATCATGCACCTCGGTGGCTAGAGCGCTAGTCAAGAGAGAACTGGATAAGAGTGGTTTCTTCCACAAAAGTCACAACCCTCAGTAATGGATAGGATGAAGAAGGAAATACAGGTTTGCACAACTAAATATAAATTAAATAAAAAATACGAACACCTGAATTTTTACATTAGCTTGTATGTTAAGGTAAAAAAGATTTGCCCATTTGGCGCTAGATGTCCATGTCCAATTTTTTTAAGGAATCCTGTGTGGGAGGCTCCCCAATTCTTGAGAGTCTCGGGGGCCTATGTCACTCTGGAAGGGTGCCGCAGAGGTGTTGCTTGGACTGTTGCTTTGTCGTGAGGTGCTGCAAGGAAGTGGCGATTGATGTTGGTTTTGAATAAAACCAGATTAAATTGGGAAGGGAACACAGATACTGGTAGATCATTTCATAAAAATCGCAGTTTAACAAAGGAATGAGTCATGAAAACGCCAAGTTCTCATAGTTTTGAGATCGACTGCAAAGGGATGAATGAGAGTCGTACTACGAGTTTTCCTTTCTGAAATGCGAGAGAAGGGGGAAATTAATGAATAGAGCTCATTAGAACAAGCTCTGTGATATTATCGGTAAAAAAGACTGAGCATTCCAACTTTTCTTCTGTGCCGGAGCGGCTGCAGATTGGATGTCAGAGAAGGATCATTGATCAACCTCACTGCCCTTCTTTGCACAGAATTAAGTTGAAACAATCAAATACAAGATGCAAATTCTATATACAAGCGGTGCATTCTAAATTCATATAAAATAAAAGCTTAGTAATTTTTAAATGAGTCATAGATTACGAAAATATGACCGAACAAAGTGATCTCACGTGCTGGGAAAGAAGCCATTATAAACCAATCATTCAATTTGTTTGTTTTGCAATTTGTCTTATAAGTGAAAAACTATTAAGCAGCTAATCACTGACGCGTGTAAAGATGAGACATCCAAAATTAAATTAATTGTTGAACAATAATGCAATTCATAATTTTGTTAATATCCATTTTACGAAACAGGGATTTCTGAAAATTTTAATGCATCAATTATTTTGGTTGAATGTTGTAGAGTATTTTGCTGGTAGCAATTTAAATGATTAATAGTAAAGAATCTCTTGGTTGGTTTTTAATTGTACGATTATTCTTCTTTGTACTTTAGGGAAATGAAAGAGCCCAGAGCATCCAAACCACTCATAAACAAATTCAACAGCACGACGAATAATTGCAATGCACGCGAATAAAGAATTGCATTTGTTTGTGCACTCCAGAATTTATCCTAACATACGCCCGAGCAGTGCAAACGTTCATTGCGAAAACCCAGCCTCATACCCGTTTGGTTTATATACTTTCCAATGGTAAGTATTGAACATAAATATGAATCAATAAATAAATAAAAACCCCTAAGAGCCACTGAGATTAAGCCACCACATTCCATTGCAGACAAAACACTTCTACACAGATTTGAAAACTTAAATGTCAGGAAAACATGAGATATCGATGATGTTATGTGGGGAAGAAGAGCAATAACAAGCTTTAAGAAAGATCATATGAGAAGAGCAAATCTAAAAAGTGGTAAGCGTAGAAACAGAAACCAAGAGACGCAAGTATAGCTGTTGGACATCCAAGGAACAGACTTCGCAATCAACACGAAGCAGTCATAAACTATAGAGGAAGATGACCAAAGATATCCACCTTGACTCCAGCTCCAGTTATTCCGAAAAGCAGTGGCTCGAAGACCATCCAGAAGATCTCAAAGGCCGTGGCAACAGGGTTGTGTTCCACGTCCCAACCTTGCTCAGACCAGTGCAGGCAGGAGACGAAGGCTGCGGTGATCACGGCTAAGGGACCTGCAAGAGGGAGGCACAAAAGATGAGTCAAATAACATGTCGGTGAAGTCTTTGCGCATGTTTGAAATAAAAGAGAAGCGGTTCGATCCCAGCTTGGCATGCTAGGGAAAAAGCTTTCCATTTAATTTTTAGGATAATCATAATCATTTATAAACAGTATCGTAATATATTCATCATAATCATCATCATCATATTCAGCACCAAAGGCAAGTCGTTAGTCTAATGGCTAGTGCTACCGCCTCGTAATCCGAAGGTCGTGAGTTCAATTCCCAACTGAGCACAAAAATAAGTAATATATTTTGAAATATGCTATTCGTTGTTTGCAAAAAAAAACAGGTTACCTAAGGTACATCCAGGCATACAGCAAATGGGTCTTGATTGAGATTTGGCGCTTTCTATTAGCGACGACTAAGCTCGCAGAGAGTTCTTGAGGTGTTATTTACACAAAAATAGCTCACCAAATAAGTCATCCTAACATTATCATTATTAACGTCATCATCATCCTTTTAGCTCCATCTTTACATACACAATTAATTGACGTGAAATCTCTGCATCTTAATCCATCCATATATTCTCACTTATCCATCCAGATATTCTCACCGGCGCCGTCGTACCCAATGAGCTCTGACCCAAGGACCGCAATCAGGCCACCGAAGAAAAGCATGAGCACTCTCAGGGGGACCACAAAGGGGTCGTTCTTCTCTGGAACATACTTGGCGAGGTAGCCCCAGAGGGCCCCGAAGGCTATGCCCCCCAAGATGGATACAGGACCCTGAAACGATAAGGAAATTATCCTTTAGGGACATCAGATTGCCTGGTTATGCCTTTAGGTGTATCGTAGATGGTAGTTATCTCAATTGCTTTGTGCTGGTTAAAAGCTTAACGATTGGTAGTATTTTGGGGAAAGAAATTTAAAGAAAGTACCCCGAGTAAAAAAAAATACAAAACAATAATAATAATGATAAATTCTAATTTTGTATGGTGCTTTTTCATGACTCTTGATCATCCAAAAAGCGTATGCTCATTCATATAAACGTTCAAGCAAGTGGGTCTTTAGTCCTCTTCTGAATGAGCTTCTCTTGTTCACGTAAATAGAAAAACATAGTTTTATGTTCAGTTTATTTGAGTTGAATTGCTTTAGCGCTATCAGATTTTAACCGGTTATCCTCAGAGTCCATCTTAAGAGTTAGTCTCTGACGATAGTCGGATGAAATTGATGAAGCTTCTGAAAATGGATGGATAAAGTCCGATAGCGCTTATCCAATTAACTTCAAATAAGCTGTGCAAATAAAACTGTGTTTTTCATAAATATATATGTTTGATTAAACATTATAAATGAATTTTCACTCCGTAAATATACTTTAGAAATTGTACGTAAAACCTAATTTCACTCATGTTCACTATATAATCTATAATCTATAATCTAAGTTGCAAGGATATATTCATTCAAAGCTCTCAGATGTATGCCCACAAACAAACACGTGTAGTTCGCGCTTACAAATGCTGATTGTGTACTTACAAATAAAATCCAAACCTCAAATGAACATAAGCCCTGCAACTCTTGCCGACATTCCCTGAAACAGGGGTGACATTGGCAAAGTGAACCCTTTTTTACAGTATGGGTGGTCAGCCTCATACCAACCTATAAGTCAAGGAATACGAGTAATAAATAACATTTAAGTATAAGAAAACAACAAAACCTTAAAAATAAATCTATACAAAAAAAGTAAAAAATGTCTTATGCCAAAAATGTAGCAAGCCAATAAACCAACATTAAAAATCAGCATTGCAGATTAGCCGCCACTTCTTCCTGTCCTTGCATACTTCTTTCATTTCATCCAGAGTCATAACCTTTTTCATACAAGCTCTCCTTTTATTATGACTCTGGATATCCCATTCACTCGCTGTTTCGAAAATTTGGTCCATCCATACCTTTCTCGGTCTTCCTCTTCCACGACATCCATCAATTCTTGCAGCATATACTTTCTTCGTCATTCTTTCCTCATTCATTCTCTCCAAATGTCCAAACCATCTAAGTATACTTCTTTTAATCTTTACTTTCACACTTTCTCTTACACCGCATTCCTCTCTAACAAAATCATTCCTCACCCTATCACTCCGTCTTTTTCCAATCATACTTCTTAAGTAATCCATTTCTACCGTATGGACTTTACTAATCTCACTTTCACTCACTGTCCAGGCTTCACTTCCATACATCAGAGTGGGCACTAGTATACCACCGTGCACCGCCGTTATGCACTTATGTCGTTAAAGAGTTACAATAAATTATAAAAAAAAAACCATCAAAAAAATATCAATAAACCACTCGTATGATGGTGGACTAGCAATCCACCACCTGTCACCTGTATGATGGTATAAGTGAGATACGATGTGGACATGATGCTAAAGATGAAAACGCTGGTGGCATTACTGAGACGCTAGAGCATCAGAGTTGGAATGCACTTGTCTTTTTCCAAATACAAAAAGAGCATCAATGTGTTACCTGTATGATGGTATAGGTCAAAGATGATGTGGAAAACATAATGCTAGCAATGATGCCGAAGATGGCGACGCTAGTGGCATCGTCTATTCCAGAAACTGCTAGAACCAGAGTGGGAATGCCTTTGGCCACGCCGTAGCCCTTTCCGCGCAGTCGGAACAGGCAAGGGACCACCACGGCTGGAGAGACGGCGGCGATGATGGAACCCATGAGGAACGCTGGAACAGACAAAACAGAAATGGTTAATGGAATCAATTTTTAAGGAGTGGGCATTTAAAATGATCGTTAAAGGCATCTTGAAGTAGAATAAACAAGGCATGATAATATACGTAAGTAATACTTGCAAAGAAGAGTCAGGTATGGTTATTTCAAAGGTTTGTTGGATCGAATTAAAGAGGATAAAATTGATTGAGTTGAGGAGTCAGGTATTTGAACTAGTCGTTAAGGGTATATTGGAATGGAATAAAGCAGAGACGGAACAGACAAATAAGGAATGATTATCGGAATAATTTGTGTAATAATCACCAATCATACATCCGACTTACAGCAACTGGGTTTTGCTTGAAAATTGGCAATTTACAGCAACGACCAAGCTCGTACACAAAGCTCAGTCGATAGCTGAGTAGGTAAAATACTTACATTGCCGAAAGCAAGGGTCGATCCCCACCAAGGGTGTCAGAAATGATTTTCCATTTTGGGGTTTATTTTAAACTCAAAGTAAATACCGGCAAAGTTTACTCAGCCTTCACAAAAATGAGGACTAGCCACTTTTGCGAGCTGGGAAGTCCCTTATTTTGTTATGTTTAGATTGAAAGGTATCTCCAGGATACTTACATCCGGCTAGCTCTCATCAGCATCACTCTCAGGGCGTGGGGGTCTTTCTTTCGGTTGCTCACTTGTACTTTGGGAAGGGTTTTATAATTAAAAGATAAAGTTAACATGAACAAATAAGGGTTTATTACTGTACTAATATGGGGGGGAAAAGGGGAAATAAGGGATTGGCCAGACCTACAGGTTGTCACCAGAACACTCCCTATTCCGTTGGCTGGAGTTCTAAACGGAAGGCCTGGGGCAGCGCCCCAGGCTAGCGGCGGTTCCCGAGGCAGACGCCTCCACACGTTGGAGCCCCTGGGTGGGCGCTCCTATGCCTCTGGTCCACAAGGCGGGTGCCTTGCTGGCAGGAAATCCAAGTAGTTGGGGGGGGAGGGAGCTCCATTGTAGTGCCCCCTCTTGCACCGCTTGGTGCTTGGTCGCTAACGTCTGACTCACTTCACATCTCGCCGGGAACTGACGATGAACTCACGAGCGTGGGCCGATTGATTCGCACGGCGCAGTTCGGCCGTTTCCGTGACCGTTCGGCCCACAAACAGACACTGCACACTTCGGGATTGTTTTTTTATAATATGTTATTTAAAATAACATAACATTCCCCTTTCTCACAAAAATAAAGAAAGAAAACCAGGAGCAACACAACAGTCTTCACACACAACACCAGGTCTTTGGCCATTAAGAAAATTGAAAAATTTATGGGAACACAAAAAGGAAAAGGGGATTTACAGGAACATCCTTCTGTCCTTTCAACACACCAGAAAGAAGGAAGAAGAAAACTGGTGGCTGTGAGAATTATCGATTTGGTTAGGGAAATTTCAAGGTGGTTCCAATAACCGACAAGACGCGGATTAAAAGCGATCTTGTAACAAGGCCTTTTTTCTTCACCAAAACATGTCGAAAACTCTTAACAATAAATAATAATCACAGCAATCAAAACATATTTTACACTGGTACTTAAATTAACCAAGTCATAACTCGTTACAGGAGTCGACTATTATATAACAATAAGTTCTGAGCTGAATACAAAAAAAATACATATAGAGACAACATCCAAGCTCGCTCAAAATATTTAATATGTTAGTGCGTAAAATCCACTACGAACTCACTTGAAAAAGAGTGAAACATTCCATATAAAACATCTTAAAGTGAATATGGAATACACAAACAAAATATTACAAATACACCGGCTCTTTCGAGCCTCAAACACGTCTGTACTCACAGACATTTTCCTCCTCCGACAAAATGAACAAAGCTTTAAGTGTCATCTTATACACAAAAGTGCATATCAGATCCCAGATTTACGAAACGTAACATCTCAAGAAAATGCGCTCCCTTTTCCAAGAAAAAGGCCAGCATTTCTTCCCCTCACATCAATTTCCACTCAAAGCAGTGATAATTTCATCCCTACATCAACATACCGTGGAAAATCCACACACGGACCTACGAAAGTAGAATCCCGGAAAACGGCTTCCCTTGCCCAAAGGACCACATTTTCCCACTCTTTCTCAATGGCGCCACTTCATTTTTTAGAAGAATAAAGAAACTTCATAATTCAATCTTTTTCCAAAGGGTTAATTCGGAAAACCATTGAAATCTTACACAAAAAAAACTGTTGAAGATATTTACATACATAAAAACAAATGTAGTCAAGAAATCCTAATTCTAACTAAATTACCTATTTGTACACTATAAAACAAAATTTCTCCGATGTTTTTTGAGAACCGTTCAAGTTTAAATCTCCAAGTGACCCGTATATCAGTCAAACATCGCACAAAAGTGATATGCTATTGGCTTGCAAGAAATAAAACCATCGTAAATATTAAACTAAAATGAATCCTAAGCTACCTTTTTACAAAAATTACAATCCTCTATCGTTTTTTGAGGGTTCTTGAAACGATTTCAATGTTCCCTGACAACACACAAAAGTACCTAAAGCTAATCTATAAATTATTTACAATGGCAGCCAACAGAATAGCCATAGTTCGTAGTAAATTTCCGAAAGGACCTAATCACCAGTTTACCCCGAAAAAAAAAATATATTTTAAAATGTTTTTGAGAATAGCACGTTAAAAAAACAAATGGGGGAAAAAAACATCATGAATTACCAAACACTTAATCCTCACATTAAATAAAATACTTCTGAGAATCCTTTAATGTGGAAAAAAGTTTGTTAAAAGCTTTTATGAAAAAAAACATAAAGTGAAAGTTTATTTGCCTAGCAACAAATAATGCATCAATTTCAAGGTAGGTACTTATGTAAAATAAACAAAGCTAGATTTCTGTGAAAAAAATAAAACAAAATAATGATGCTTTCTCAATTGAATTCTCAAAAATGCATGTACATTTTATTGATATTAAAATTTCACAGAATTTTAAATCGTCAAAGCACATTTACGCAAATGCAAAAAACAAAAAGGAAGCGACCAAAATAGTGTTAGAATCAAAATAGACAGAAATACTAAATGTTGAAGAAAAAATGAAATTTGGCATAAAAAATTAAAATATGACGAGGTTTCTAAGCAAATGATAAAAGATTTAATGATCTATTTTTCAGGCTTCTCAAAGATTGCATGTCAATTTATATTGATATAAAAATTCTATCATAATTTTTAATCGTCAAAAAGACATTACAGCAAAATGCAAAAGCAATCAAAACAAAAACAATTCATTCTAAAATCAAAGCAAGAAAACATATGATGTCATAATGAAAGCAAAAAAAAAAATTACACACAAAAAAACAGAGCTTCACAAAACAATTCCCAAAATAAAAGTTCGCAATATCGAAAGAATCCCAGTTGGATGCGCCAGTGTTATGTTTAAGATGGAAGGTATCTTCAGGATACCTTCAGGATACTTATATCCGGCTAGCTCTCATCAGCATCACTCTCAGGGCGTGGGGTTCTTTCTTTCGGTTGCTCACTTGTACTTTGGGAAGGGTTTTATAATTAAAAGATAAAGTTAACATGAACAAATAAGGGTTTATTACTGTACTAATATGGGGGGGAAAAGGGGAAATAAGGGATTGGCCAGACCTACAGGTTGTCACCAGAACACTCCCTATTCCGTTGGCTGGAGTTCTAAACGGAAGGCCTGGGGCAGCGCCCCAGGCTAGCGGCGGTTCACAGGGCGGACGCCTCCACACGTGGGAGCCTCTGGGTGGGCGCTCCTATGCCTCTGGTCCACAAGGCGGGTGCCTTGCTGGCAGGAAATCCAAGTAGATGGGGGGGGAGGGAGCTCCATCGTAGTGCCCCCTCCTGCACCGCTTGGTGCTTGGTCGCTAACGTCTGACTCACTTCACATCTCGCCGGGAACTGACGATGAACTCACGAGCGTGGGCCGATTGATTCGCACGGCGCAGTTCGGCCGTTTCCGTGACCGTTCGGCCCACAAACAGACACTGCACACTTCGGGATTGTTTTTTTATAATATGTTATTTAAAATAACATAACAATTTAACTGAAGTGGTTGGAGTGAGGTTAGACCCCTTATCAGTAAAAATAAACAGGTCTTGATCGCCACTTGTGACTACTCCGGGGATAACGCAAGCAAGAAGTTAAACTATTTGTATGGCTTAGTTGAGTTGCGTTTTGTATTGTGGAATAAATTTGTGAACAGGTCTCAAAGTCATTTTGGAGTAGAATAAACAAGAGATAGAATAGAGAGGTCAGAAATGAACAATGTGTGGAATACTATTGGAAGCTCTAGAAGTAGTTAGGTTAGGTTAGGTTACATTCAGGTCGTTTGAAATTTTGACAATTATATTAATTTTTAAAACTGAACAAATTTCAAAACTTAATTTAAATCGGATATTTAACGAACCGTTTAGAGAGAACTTACATCATTCTCGACGTTTCGTCAGCGACGTAGCCGACGTCTTCAGAAATCTCTAAAAATGTTGCACAAGATGAAGTGCTTACCCCAGCTCCAAGGCAGATCCAGCAGGAAGTAAGCCATGACGGCAACCACTACGCACTCCGCCACCCAGGGTATGAGGCCCAGCTTCAGCGCCGTGAGGAATAGCTTCTTCATGGCGGGCGGATCAAGGTCAAGGCCGGCGCGCGTCAGGATGATCACCAGGGCGAACTTCCTGCAAATCAGCATTAGAACAATGAAGTTACAGAGGAAAAGTTGGAATTCTAGAATGGACACAACAAGAGTCTGAAATTGGGGTTTAGATATTTCAGTTATTCATAAGCACGAAGATGGAAAACTGGAATAGGGGATAGAAAAATAGAAAATGGAGTCAGTACAATTTTGAATTTTGAACTTTTTGCTTCGTGAGTAAACGTCACACTTGTCTGGGTCAACAGCCGTTAGCAATAAATAACAAAACAATGGCTTTAATTTTCCTTAGGGGCCGTCCATAAATTACGTCATCGATTTTGTCCGATTCTCGACTCCCCCCCCCCTTACAATCATCCTATAGTCACTATCTAATGACCCCCCCCCCCCTCTTGCTGTAATAATGGATGAGCTTTATAATTAATAATGTTATACTACTTGCATACTATTTTGTATATTCTGTAGAAATTGGTATTTACAAGAACGACGTCACTTTTGGTACTCGTACATCATTTGCCATCATCCGCAGACCAGACCCCCCCTCCCCCCCATAATGCGAATGACGTAATATGTAGACAGCCCCTTAGCAACGCGGCCGTTAGACGCCACAATTTTGTCCATGTTTATTCGTGTGCAGATCTCATTAGCATCCGTTGCTCAACACTTTATCTGAAACCAGGTATTTTTGTTTTTACTTTATTAATATTACAATCTTGTAAATGCCAGTGTTTAGCATCAAATTTACAAATATCAGCACTAATTTAAGAAATCAACACATTGTTAGTTGGCCCCTTAAAAACATCTAGTTCTGATGGATAGATTTGTTTGTTGGAGTTTCGATGTTTGCTTTTGCACTTTGAGTGACGAAATTTTCCTGATCAAAAACATCAGTTTTGTAATTGCCACCACTCAGTTGTATTTAAAATCATCACAAAGAGGAAATTAACACCGATTTGTTAAGGTATTGAGATGTCAATACAAGTTTGCCAAAATTAGCACCCGATATTTTTGGATACAAACCTAATTATTTTGTGTACAAAAACAATGTTGAATGTTAGAAAATTAATTTGCAAATTGGATTGCGTAACTTTCTTAAAAGATAAGGTTTGGTTTTTTAGCACCATTTTTTGTGGATTCCTTCTCGATGCAATATTTTCAGAATTCTTGTTCCTTTGTGTTATTTTTCCTTATTGTAAGTTCTCTGACATATTTATGAATTCTTTCAGTTCACGCATCTGATTTCTGATGTTCAGTGTCCGAACTCTCATATCTTTCAAAGATTTCACAGTTATTCTTTACCAGCAGTTCTCATCGTATCCAGTATACTGTTACAAAGTTGAAGTACCTACGTGTGACTGTACATGCATACATAGAACAGTCTGGCACTAGTATGATGATGATAGTATTACGAACTAGGAACTTTCAAGTACCTACGTACGCCTGGACAATAGTGTGTGTAGAACAGTCCAGGATGATCCATGATAGTATAAGTCAATACGTGATCCTTATCATGCTTGTAGAACCACTCTCTGCCATTTGAATCATCCACTATATTCGAAAAACGTCCGTATGAACGAGTATAAATGTAAGCCGACATCGTGTGCAGGGGAGAGTGTCGATTAAACATTCAGTCATTAAGTTGAAAGCAAGAACTAAAGATTAGGGATTGTTAAGTATTGTAAATTGTAAAGCAATAAATTCTGTTGAAAGAAATAATTGCAGTTTAATTAAAGGAGAACCCAGCAATATCATAATAATACACAAACTCTGTTCTCTCCCCCACCTGATTTCCGACGTCACGTGTCGGAACTCCCCGTCGAGGTTGACCAGCCCTACGTTCTGCAGCAGGATGCCCACCAGCAGCATGCCGATGAGCGCGGGCAGAGTGGTGAGCTTGAACATGAGCCAGCCGCCGAAGTGCGCGGCAATGGCGAGGGCAGCCAGGCCGAACAGCTGGCCTCCCGGCGCGGCCATGGAGCCGACGATGGCGTACATTATGCCCCAGAGGAGAAAACCTGGACAGACATAATAATAATATTAGACTGATTTATTTGATGGGCGCTGTTTTTGTGTGAATCACACCTCAAGAGCGCTTTGCGCTTGGTCGTCGCTGTAGAAAGCACGAATTCTCAAGCAATACCCAGTTGTTGTAAGGCTGGATGGACCTTTAGTGACCAGTCTTTAGTAAAGGTATATGAGTTTTACACCTAGCGAAGAGCATATTTGAAAATATGAATAGTTTTTTTTGTGCTCCACCGGGATTCTAACCCACAACCTTCGATTTAGACTACGGACTACTAAGATGTTACTTGATTTGACTAATACTGTTGACTAAGATGTTACTTGATTTTATGACGGTGATGATGATAACTAATGTGTTTTGAATGATGGGGTAGAAATTTGAAATAAAGAATGCTGGTAATCTTAAGGATGGCGAAAAGTATAAAAGTGATAGTTGAGAGTCGAACATAGTTTCTGAAATCTGTATCAAAGATGAAAACCCCAGTTCTTTCTTCATAGAACACATTATCATCATGAGCTTGACATCGCTGTGTGGGTCTTGACTGAATACAGAATACTCCTCCACTTTCACCTGTTCCTAGTCTTTAATCCCTAGCTACGTATGTCTGCCTTAGCTACACCTGCATTGATACAATCCATTGTATTTTCGGCCTTCGTGGTTTCCTCCAGCCTAGTACTGATGAGATTGTTAGACGCTTGATTGGGTTAGCTTCGTCCATTCTCATCATGTGACCAGCCACTGCAGGTGCTCTACCTTGATATAACTGATCACATCAGGCTCTCTGTAAATGCTATAGAGCTCTTTGTTGTAGCGATGACGCCTTCTATTGTTATCTCTTACCGGACCGTGGTTGATTCTGAGAATCCTCCTTTCGAATGTAATACTATTTAATGTTATTTATGCTGGGTAGAAGTTTGAACCCTAAAAAGAATCAAGCGTTTTAAGCAAATCTCTTTTACGATTTAGTGCTGGAAGAAAATGGGAAGATTTAGGACTTTATCAAACTAACACTCACCTATTAAAATTAAGCTGAGTATTTGCGCGAAGTGCCTGTAGGTAGGACACATAGGGTAGGGACAGAACTTCTGCCAGTAGGACGGCTCCCAGGAAGGTGTGGTGTCTTCGTGGTGGCACTTCTTACAAAACATGAACCACCATGACCTGAAAACACAACATTTAAATAGATTAAGACTAGACTGACATAGATCACATAGACAGCTAGACGTACCAACGAGCCCATTTGTTGGGAGCTACGTTTGGATGGCTTAACTCTGGCCAGGGTGACGTTGTGAGGTATAAATACATTCAAGAGAATTTTTTTTGGAGAAATCATGTCTCTAGAATGAGCAATGAATTGTAGCTAATGAGTTGCCAATAGGCTAACGCTCAGCTAGAAGACCTCCTAAAAGGCGAAACGATAGCTGGACATTGCTATCTTAATATCCATAAGCCAAGAACAAGCTTTTGTGACAAACATTTAAAGATTTAAATCAGGAAAAAGACAAAGAATAAGACCGTACAATCACAAACAAAGCGTTGAGAGTCTCCAATAAGATGGTTTGATAATATGACCAAGGAATTGATGAGTAACGTTCAAATAAAATTAAAAGTAGGGCTAAAATGGTTTCTCACCTTTCCACCGCGTCTTCTTGGTGATTTGAAATTCTTTTTGAATGTAAGGACTCTGTGGTAGATATTTTTTTTGATCTAAAGTCATTGTGTACTCCTGGTTTGTCCATTTTATCTGTAAAAATACATAATGATAAAAAATATACACACATTCAATGCAAAACCTCAAACTTCAGGCCAAAATATAATGGCTATGAAGGTTATATTATTATGCCAATGACGTCCGCACGTGAATTGGCACGGAGAATATTGTCTCGTTACTCGGCTGGGTTGCTAGGGATAATATATGCAAATATTTTGTATATGGTTGCTAAGGACGGCAGTGCCATACAAGACTGAGGTTTGCTCGCCCATAAAAAAGTTCCAACCTCAAAAATGTTCCGACGTCATTATTGAGAACAAAAGTTTTTCTTTCCCATTGATATCGGAATTGTCCGGTAAGCTGATGAAATGTTACTGACTATGTATCAAAGATAAGAAGGAGGATTATTTTGTATTAAAGTTGTTCTTTAATGTGGTGGTTTCGGAGATAATTGATGATCACCTTGTTTGATCTTTTGAAAGAGGTTCATGAGGTGGTTACCATCGTTAAATGTGTGGTGACTGTGCAGGGAGACGCTGTCTGCTGGGTTGTGTATATGAGGTGGTTACCATCGTTATGTGTGTGGTGACTGTGCAGGGAGACGCTGTCTGCTGGGTTGTGTATATGAGGTGGTTACCATCGTTATGTGTGTGGTGACTATGGTGACTGTGCAGGGAGACGCTGTCTGCTGGGTTGTGTATATGAGGTGGTTACCATCGTTATGTGTGTGGTGACTATGGTGACTGTGCAGGGAGACGCTGTCTGCTGGGTTGTGTATATGAGGTGGTTACCATCGTTATGTGTGTGGTGACTATGGTGACTGTGCAGGGAGACGCTGTCTGCTGGGTTGTGTATATGAGGTGGTTACCATAGTTATGTGTGTGGTGACTATGGTGACTGTGCAGGGAGACGCTGTCTGCTGGGTTGTGTATATGAGGTGGTTACCATCGTTATGTGTGTGGTGACTATGGTGACTGTGCAGAGAGACGCTGTCTGCTGGGTTGTGTATATGAGGTGGTTACCATCGTTATGTGTGTGGTGACTATGGTGACTGTGCAGGGAGACGCTGTCTGCTGAGTTGTGGAGAATGCTCTTCCGCCTGACAGGCCCCATCTCTGATGCGTCTGAGTTCTGTCCTGAGATCTTGCGATTCCTGAAACAATCATAATGTAATTTTAACAATTTTGCATTTTTTTTATCCTTTTTTTTTATACTTCAATGTTATTTATTACTCGTTTTCCTTGACTTA
The DNA here is from genome assembly GCA_951799405.1 of Agapetus fuscipes. Classification (NCBI taxonomy): domain Eukaryota; kingdom Metazoa; phylum Arthropoda; class Insecta; order Trichoptera; family Glossosomatidae; genus Agapetus; species Agapetus fuscipes. The sequence goes on from OX637337.1 coordinate 21,092,366, forward strand.
TGGGTTGGTATGAGGCTGACCACCCATACTGTAAAAAATGGTTCACTTTGCCAATGTCACCCCTGTTTCAGGGAATGTCGGCAAGAGTTGCAGAGCTTATGTTCATTTGAGTTTGGATTTTATTTGTAAGTACACAATCAGCATTTGTAAGCGCGAACTACACGTGTTTTTTTGTGGGCATACATCTGAGAGCTTTAAATGAATATATCCTTGCAACTTAGATTATAGATTATAGATTGCATAGATCTTAATCTCTTTTACTTATTCTACGAACATTTTTTTGACATTATAGGTGGTCAGCCTCATACCAACCTATAAGTCAAGGAACTACTAGTACTGGATAAAAAATAGCGTCGGACAAGCAACAATGGATTTTTTATTAAAACGGTTAAGACCCATTCTGCCTTGTATTGTTAGAGATTGTGATGACGATCCACAAATAAGTGAATCAAAATTCACATAAGAACACAATGAACTGGTTGAAGAATATGGCTCACCTTTCGAATGCATGATTGTCATAGCCATTCCTTCCATCCATGGGCTCCGTGACGATGGACACTCTCCTTGCTCCAGGAGTGGCGCTGGGCTGGTTGGTGATGGTCGCCTCATCAAAAGGATACTCCTTGATGGCAGACATCTTTAAGTTAGCCTAACTTTAGCCTGGAAACAAGACAACATTTTTTTAGAATTTGTTAAATGTGAAAATGAACATTTGTAAATATGACATGATTGCCGTTGTTCATTAGATTTCTTTTAACTGAAAATCAGGCGTTAACCTATTTTGTATCGTAAAACTAACTGTAAACTTTCAAGTCTAAAAGTTTTTATTACGAATAAAAAGGAACTAAAGACAGATCTGTAGTCTAGTGGTTAACACTACGGATTCGTAAACCGAAGGTTGTGAGATCGATTCACACAAGGAACACAAAATGCTCTTCAAATTTGATCTTTTGTGGGTCAAAAAAATAATTTACGTTCAAAGTAAAAGACCGAATACCAAAGGCCCATCAAGTCATATTTCAAATGGGATTGGCTTGAAAATAAGCGTTTTCTATAGCGACGAACAAGCTCGTGGAGGTTCTTGAAATGTGATTCACACAAAAACAGCGCTCACCAAATAAATCATCTATATAATGTGACTAGCAGACTGACCGTGCTGTGCACGGCTGTCTGCTAGGCCCTTCGGGCAGTGTAAGTCTGGCTTCGCAATAATTTTTCCTCACACCTCCTTCATAGTAATTAAATGCTTTAAGAAGTAATTTGAAAAAAAATTGCGGTAAAAGGGTTATTTAGTTCTTTCATGTTCTGAGTATCTTGTATGAAGCATGAGGTATGAGTCTGACCTCCCATAGGTACCTTAAAAAAATGTTCACTGAACGAATGTTTCTCTGTTTCTGAAAAGGCCGGCAAAAGTTGTAGGGCTTACGGTCAAGAGAGGCTGAAATTTTTATTTGTAATTACACATGCAGCGTTTGTAAGCGCAAACTCACTCATGTCTGCTTGGGGGCATGCATTCAATATGAATTATAAAATGTATGTATGCAACTTAGATTTATATTCTAAAATTAAAAACATCAAGTGCCACAATTATATCGACGGTAAAAAGCCTATTTGACTTAAGCGACATCATGGGCGATATTGAGTTATATACATCGTTTTTCTCGGTTTTTCAAGCTGCGTCGAATGGTCTAACTTTTGGCGCGATCAGATAACTTTTTTGTCGCTTAAGTCATAAAGCACCTTGTATGGCGTTTATAAATTTCATGGACTGATGTCCCACGATTTATGACACTTTTTAACGAAATGTCGTTAAAGTATACTCTTACAAGTTGTTGGTGGTGCATATCCTAAATGTACTTGACGACTTGAGAGTGGACGAGGTAGTTAAGTTAGATAGGCATGCTGTGTATACAATATTCAAAGTCGCATAAGTAATTTCTCTGTACCATAAAAAATATGACTTTGTCGTATAAATTAATAAGACTCATAGTGGATCTATCACAAATGGTGCTTAAATCATATATCCTCCTTTTATTTACTAAATGACTGTCGGTTCAGCATTAAGCGTTTTTGCAATACATCACTGGTGATGTCGCTTGAGCAAAGTGCCCTTCCAAATTTTTATAATAGAACTGGCGCATAAGCTATTTATCTTCAAGATCAATGTAATGATTATTGGCATTTGAATCTATTCAAACAAATGATTTTGGAATGGTCGTTGGCGTTTAAGCTGCACCAAATAAACATGGGTTGTCGTTTCATGTAGTCTTGTGTGAATAGAAATGCATTGAAGATGTCGCTTCAGTAGTATTTTAAGCGTGCTATCGGTTGGTTGATGCTCTGCAACGCCAGGATCTCAGTCAACACTCGGAATCGATGTATCTACGGGAAGTTATTGTTTGTTGTCAATGAAAAATATTTCCATACCCAAGTAACCTTTTAGGTTTTAAAAAGGTTACAAAAAGGCTTAAAAAGGTTCTGGGACCTTTTTGTAACCTTTTTAAAACCTAAATGGTTACTTGGGTATTTTATTACTATTGACAAGTGGATGTTCACAAAATGAGTATCTATGTTTACATAATTATATTATATATAATTACATACGATACTAAACGCAACGCAACTAAGCTACACATATAGTGCAACTTCTTGCCGCGTTATCCCCGAAGGGGTCGCATGTGGCGAGTTGAACCTATTTATTTTTACAGGTAAGGGGGCCGGCCTTACGCCAACCACTTCAGTTGAAGTGGAGGTTTCCCAGCTCCCGAGAGTGCTGGTACTCATTTCTTGTGAAGGCTGAGTAAACCTTGCCGGTATTTTATTTTGGGGTTTGAAATAAACACCGAAACGGGAAATCATTTCTGACACCCTCGGTGGGATTCGAACCCGAGCTTTCGGCATGGAATGCAAGCACTCTACCACCTGAGCTATCGACCGGACTGTTATCAATGTGTTATCAATAATTTGTGGTCTCAAATTACCTTTTTTAGTTTACTGCTATTTTTTGCATTTATCTACTAATTATTATTTCATTTTTTGGCTCAATTAAAAAGATTTTTAGGAAAGTATACTTCTATTATTTATTCCTACCACAGTTCTTTCGTATCGAAAAATAATACAGCCTGGTCTTTAAGTCAGATATACCCTTTACGAATAGGAATTGTTTTTACTGATAAGTCATTTTACTTCTCAAGGTATAAACGTTATGTGGCGTATGCATTAAATAGGCCTATTTAAACAAAAGGAAAATACTGATTTAAGTCTTTTAGCCTCGAAATAAAAAATGTTGAGTCGGTACTTAAGGCATTTTCATACATTTATGACAGAAAGTAAAATGGCGCATCAGTCATTTATCCTCAAATAATTATGAATGCCAAATTGCTTAAACGACAGTATCTCAATTATGTGTATGTTTATCTTCAATCCACTTATGTTAAAAAAAAGCAAATAAAAAAATAAGCATTGCCTCCTTACATTTTTTTTTATTTAATCCACGAACAAAAATGTTATGGCAGATAATAAAAAAAAAAAACAGTTTTTTGGCTCTCCTGTAAAATTGACTTTTTGTCGCTTAAGTCAAATAGGCTTTTTACCGTCGATATGTTAGCGTGAAAAAACATTTGCCAGCCTGAGCGTGTGAATTATATTTGAATTGATTTGCATTGAATATGAATTATAAAATGTATCTATGCAACTTAGATTAATATTCTAATATTAAAAACATCAAGTGCCACAATTATATGTTAGCGTGAAAAAACATTTGCCAGCTTGTGGGTGTGCATTGTATTTGAATCATCAAATCTCTTTTGTGCAACTTTAGATTATAAATTAAGATAACCGTTGTTTAAGGATTTTTCAAACTCAAATTCCTTGACTTAAGGGTTAGTATGAGGCTCACCACCCATATCGCATAAATGGGTTTACTTAACTAATGTTCCCCCTGTTTCTGAAAAGGTCGGCAAAAGTTGCAGAGCTTATGTGCATGAGAGGCCTTAATTTTAATTTGTAAGTTCACATGCAGCATTTTTAAGCGGGAACTCACTCGTGTCTCCATGGAAGCATGCATTGAATATGAATTATAAAATGTATCTATTCAACTTAGATTTATATTCTAATATTAAAATCATCAAGTGCCACAATTATATGTTAGCGTGAAATGACATTTGCCAGCTTATGGGTGTGCATTTAATTTTAATCATCAAATAAGTTTTTTGGCAACTTTAGATTATAAATTAAGATTAACGTTGTTTAAGGATTTTTCAAACTCAAATCCTTGACTGATAGGTTGGTATGCGCCTGACCACCCATATTGTGAAAAATGGTTCATTTTGTTAATGTCACCCTATATGTTAGCGTGAAATGACATTTGCCAGTTTGTGGGCGTGCATTCAATTTGAATTATCAAATAACTTTTTTTGCAACTTTAGATTATAAATTAAGATTACCGTTGTTTAAGGATTTTTCAAACTCAAATTCCTTGACTTAAGAGTTAGTATGAGGCTTACCACCCATATCGCATAAATGGGTTCACTTAACAAATGTGTCCCCTGTTTCTGAAAAGGTCAGCAAAAGTTGCAGGGCTTATGGACATGAGAGGCTGAAATTTTTATTTGTAAATACACATGCAGCATTTGTAAGCGCAAACTCACTCGTGTCTCCGTGCAGGATGTGCATTGAATATGAATTATAAATGTTAATGCGTCTATGCAACTTAGATTGTATATTGTAATAATACTTAAAAAAAAATAAATGCCGCAATAATTCATATAAAAAGTTGACCTAATCGATCGTCATTATTTCTAAAAAATACATTTTATAACTGGTTGAAGTATAATTTTGAAATGAATAAAAAATATAGGTAGGTAGGTACTCAACGGAATTCAACCGAAAAAGAATCGACTTGGCAATGGCAACGATGGCAACTTTGAAGCCTATGTTGAAGTGCTGGCAATTTATTTGAAATTCGAATGTCAAAATGAGTTTTGTTTCTCGCATAGGTTTTACATAAAAAGGTGTTGTGATTGATCATGTTTATTTATTTAAAAAACAACAATTTAAAATCTACTAATGATGAGGAAGCACATCCCAAGTCCTGAACAATATTTGTTGTGAATATGACGTGCATCTGTTCAGGAGTTCTTCAGTTTGAATGCCATTAACGCACAATTATTTTGTATGAGGAGGCCGTTGAATTTTATATTATAGGGGATGAGGAGGCCGTTGAATTTTATATTATAGGGGATAAAGCAGATGCAGGAGACGATTTTGGAGAGATCATGTCTCCAGAATGAGTCATGAAAGACTCGCATATCTAATCTAATCTAATCTGATCTAAGCTGCAAAAATATATATCATTTAAGGTTTATATTAAATGCGTTCCCACAAGCAGACATGTATAATTTCGCGCTAACACATGCCGCATGTGGGCCTACAATATACAAACCCAATCTCAAATGAATATAAGCCCTGCAACTCTTGCCGTCCTTCCCTGAAACAGGGGTGACATTGGCAAAGTGAACCATTTTTTTCCAGTATGGGTGGTCAGCCGCATACCAACCCATAATTCAAGGAACATGCATGACAAATTACATTTTTTTTAAATCAATAAATAATAATATATACATGGACACTAAAAAAAACTAAATCATAAAACCAATTTCACTTTAATAAACCCTAGCCGCCAACATTACAGATCAACCGCCATTTCTTTTCCATACATCGTAGCTAATGAGATACTAATAGGTCAACGCTCAGCTGAAACCGCATATCCTCATTCATCTATAATTTAAGTTGCTAAGATAAATGAACGCTTGAGATTCATATTAAAGTATTAAACTAGGGGCTACGCCCCTGGCTGCTACGCAGCCCAACCCCTTAACATTTGGAGAATCTGTATATTGCGCATAGTTTACTCACGTTAAAATTCGTAATATTAATGATGATGATGATGATTATGATGATTTCCTTATCAGCGCCGTTTCGTAACTCAATGTCACTCCAAGGGCGCTAATTAATTAAATTAATTAATTAAAAAAAACATGTAAAATAAAAACATGCAGTTTTTGTAAAAGAAAATTTAAATTTTGTAGGCTTTGATAAAATAAAATTTACGGAAGCTTACCATTCAAAAATTAAAAGACACAGGGATTATCCCGCATTGTAAACGGTTGTACATACTGTTATAGATACATCAATAGTGTATGCAAATCTTGATTTAATATCAATATTTCTATATTCTCATTTGCCCACCCTATGATCTGTCATTCATCGGGATTATCATGCACCGTAAATGGTTATAGATTTTATCAGAATACATAAGTTAATCGACACTGTTAGAAAATATCGATTCGATATAGGAAGGCACATCGATATATGAATGCCATTAAAAATATATCGGAAATCTGATAGATTGGTATGAAACTGAACCCCATGCTGTATACACCTAGTTCACTTTTGCCAATGCCACCCTGGCTTCCGGGAAGGGCGTAGGGCGGTTCGTGTGAGGTTTGTTTTTTGTGCACATGCAGCAAGTGTAAACACGATCGTGCTTGCTTGTAGGACTGCATGTAATATGAATCTTAAATGTACAATACCTTTGGAACTTTCGTTGAATCATATGTTGGCATGAGGCTGACCACCCTGTAAACAATGATTCAATTTGCGAATTTCACCCCTGTGTCAGGGAAGGTCGCCAAGAGTTGCAGGTCTTATGTTCATTAAAGATTGGGTTTCTATGTTGTTAGTCCACATCTAGCATTTGCAGGCGTGAGCTTATAGGAACGGGTCTGCTTGTGGGAATGCATTTAATATGAATCTCAATTTAATATATTGTTATGTAAATATAAATATTGAAATAAGTATGGGTAGTTATAGTGTTATGTAAATATAAATATTGAAATAAGTATGGATAGCTATAGTTATAAGAATCCTCAAAAGTATTGGTAGGTAAGATCGATAATTATGTATAAGTGTAGAATTCTCTAGGCTAAGTAGGTATTTGTTATAATTATAGGAATACTGTATTGCATTGGTAGGTAGGATTTTGGTTGTGTCTAGGTAGTACGTGAAACATCGAGAAGTAATAATTACTCTGGAACCGTCTAGCAACTTTGGTTCTAGATCATACTGCTCTACAGAGTATAAAGGTGCGAATGGCCTGCAGAGCGGGCCAGTATCATAGAGACTTACAAACACATCGAAGTCATCTGATCAGTGAACCAAAACCAAGTGGAATAATCGAGAAAGTAGTGTGAAAATAAATTTTGTAACTGTGTAAAATAAATAACTATTGAAGAAGACCTGTGTATTTTTAATTTGAAGACAATTGAACCCTAATTTCGTAACAATATCTTTGCAACTTAAATTATATAGACCTAAACTAAATAATTTCCTTGACTTATAGGTTAGTATGCGGCTGACCACCCATACTGTAAAAAATGGTTCACTTTGCAAATTTCACCTATTTTTGAGGGAAGTTCGGCAAGAGTTGCAGGGCGAATGTTAATTTGATATAAGGTTATTATGTTCTAAGTCATCATGGGGCATGTGTAAACGCGAACTTATACCTGTCTACTTGTGGGAATGCATTTAATCTGAATGTCAAATGTAATGTATTGTGCAACATAGATAATAGATTATATAGGTATAAGGTAGTATATCTCTCAAAAAGCTTGTACGTATTTGAAAATATTTGATGAGAAAAAATAATTACTGATAATTTTGTTGAAAAATTATAATATGCAAAATCTTCTTCTGCCATGATCTGTATTTCTAAAAACTGGTTTGCATCCCCGCTCGAATTTTTAAATATTTATTAGAGAACGCAAAATAGATCGATGAATTGCATTCCTTTCAAATTTATTAAAAAAAAGGGACAAAGAAAAAAAAAAAAAAAAAAAAACAAACATTGCATCTCCAGGCCCGAACCCGGGTCCTTCTGCATCAAAGACGCGGACGTTACCGCTAGCCCACGACGCCCTTGCGGGGTCGTGAGAAAATTGTTGTAGATATTCAGAACGTTTTTCCAGGCATATTTATTATCGTTTACTGTTATTTTCGCGAACTACATAATGTTTACATCGACAGTGTTTAAAAATATCGATTTAAAATAGAGATATCGATCCATTAATGCAATCAAAAATATATCGGAAATACTATGTTTTTTTAGTGCACATACAGCATGTGTAAGCGCGACAGTACTCGTGTCTGCTTGTGGGAATGCGTGTAATAAGAATCCTGAATGTACTATATCTTTGCAACTTATTTGAGATTCTTATGTTGTAAGTTCGCATGCGTTAAATTTCATGAATCTCATTTTTCAGAATCAGAATTTCATTCATCAGTTTTTTTTTGTCAAAAATTATATTTGTTATGAATTGAGTTAATGTGCTTATGTTAATGCCTCTATGTTCTAATTTATGTACATAGTTTTGTATGTAAAGAATATTTGTTTAAAAATAGGATAGCGCCTCTATATAATTACAATTTCTATACATAAAATATGAGGTTTGTATCGCTTAAATACATTTTATTTTCACACACTGCCGAGCAGGCAGTTTAGCGTAATCGGCTAAACCACCGGTTCTTTCGGCGGCCCCGCCCGGGAGACGCGGGTTCGATCCTCGCGGCGAGACATTTTGAAAATTGAAAATTTGAAAGTCCAAACGAAAGACGACGACGAAGGAGAATATAATAAAGGATATTTAAAAATGTAAGTAAAGTGAAAGAACTACCTTGTAAAATGGATTGAAAAACGTTTGTTTTTCGAATTTTAACGTTTTAAATGGAGTACACACATGAAAATTCAGTGAAAAGGTTGTAATGGATAAGAGAAACTTTTATATATCCTTTATTATATAACCCTTCATCGTCGTCTTTCGTCGTCGAGTTTCGATTTTCAAATCACGGCATCACGGCAGATGAAACACATTCATTATCTATGGCAAATTAATTTTTGTATATATGCTGCAATGCTGCGAGCTTTTGTGTATGTGTTTAAAAAAATATGAAAACTTTTTTCAATAAATCTGATTGTTCATATTGAAAATGTATGGAACTATATTGACATCTAGCGGCAAAACGTGAAAGTTTTTTTTATATTTTCTTTTATTTCATGCAAATTAAAAAAAAAAAATTACAAAATAAAAATAGATTTAAATCTGTAATCTAAGTTGCAAAGATATATAACATTTGAGATTCATATTACATGCATTCTTACAAGCAGACATGTATAAGTTCTAATCTAATCTAAGCTGCAAAGATAAATATCATTTAAGATTTATATTAAATGCATTCCCACAAGCAGATATGTATAAGTTCCCGCTTACATATGCTGCATGTGTACTTACAACATAACAGCCCATTCCAAATGAACATAAGCCCTGCAACTCTTGCCAACCTTCCCTGAAACAAAGGTAAAATTTGCAAAGTAAACCATTTTTTAAAGTATGGGCGGTCAGCCTCATACCAACCTATAAGTCAAGAAAATTATTTTGTGTATTTCTTTACATAATCTAAGTTGCAAAGATACGTACCATTTAAGATTCATATTAAATGCATTCCCACACGCAGACAGGTTCAAGTTCACGCTTACAAATGCCCAATGTGGACTTGCAAAATAAAAAAACTAATCTCAAATGAACATAAGCCCTGCAACTCTTGCCGACTTTTCCTCAAACAGAGATAAAATTTGCATGGTGAACCATTGCTTACAGTATGGGTGGTCAGCCACATACTAACCTTTTAGTCAAGGAAATTATTATTATATTAAGTTGCAAAAATACATACCATTTGAGATTCATATTAAATGCATTCCCACAAGCAGACAGGTATAAGTTCGCGCTTACAAATGCCCCATGTGGACTTACAACATAAAAACCTAATTTCAAATGAACATAAGCCCTGCAACTCTTGCCGACTTTTCCTCAAACATAGATAAAATTTGCATCGTGAACTTACTTACATTAGCTTACAGTATGGGTGGTCAGCCACATACTAACCCTATAGTCTTGTCTTGTCTTGTCTTGTATCCTGCCGCCATTCCTCTAGGGGTGGCCAGTACCTCCACATAAGTGCCTCCACTTGACTCTGTCCCAGTCAAGGAAATTATTTTGTTTAGTTCTATAATCTAAGTTGCAAAGATACATACCATTTGAGATTCATATTAAATGCATTCCCACAAGCAGACAGGTATAAGTTCGCGCTTACAAATGCCCAATGTGGACTTGCAAAATAAAAAAAAAACTAATCTCAAATGAACATAAGCCCTGCAACTCTTGCCGACTTTTCCTCAAACAGAGATAAAATTTGCATGGTGAACCATTGCTTACAGTATGGGTGGTCAGCCACATACTAACCTTTTAGTCAAGGAAATTATTTTGTTTAGTTCTATAATCTAAGTTGCAAAAATACATACCATTTGAGATTCATATTAAATGCATTCCCACAAGCAGACAGGTATAAATTCGCGCTTACAAATGCCCCATGTGGACTTACAACATAAAAACCTAATTTGCAAATGAACATAAGCCCTGCAACTCTTGCCGACTTTTCCTCAAACATAGATAAAATTTGCATCGTGAACCATTGCTTACAGTATGGGTGGTCAGCCACATACTAACCTTTTAGTCAAGGAAATTATTTTGTTTAGTTCTATAATCTAAGTTGCAAAGATACATACCATTTGAGATTCATATTAAATGCATTCCCACAAGCAGACAGGTATAAGTTCGCGCTTACAAATGCCCCATGTGGACTTAAAAAATAAAAAACTAATCTCAAATGAACATAAGCCCTGCAACTCTTACCGACTTTTCCTCACACAGAGATAAAATTTTCATGGTAAACCATTCTTACAGTATGGGTGGTCAGCCACATACTAACCTATAAGTCAAGGAAATTATTTTGTTAAGTTCTATAATCTAAGTTGCAAAGATACATACCATTTGAGATTCATATTAAATGCATTCCCACAAGCAGACAGGTATAAGTTCGCGCTTACAAATGCCCCATGTGGACTTACAACATAAAAACCTAATTTCAAATGAACATAGCCCCCTGCAACTCTTGCCGACTTTTCCTCAAACAGAGATAAAATTTTCATGGTAAACCATTCTTACAGTATGGGTGGTCAGCCACATACTAACCTATAAGTCAAGGAAATTATTGTGTTAAGTTCTATAATCTACGTTGCAAAGATACATACCATTTGAGATTCATATTAAATGCATTCCCACAAGCAGACAGGTATAAGTTCGCGCTTACAAATGCCCCATGTGGACTTACAACATAAAAACCTAATTTCAAATGAACATAACCCCCTGCAACTCTTGCCGACTTTTCCTCAAACAGAGATAAAATTTTCATGGTAAGCCATTCTTACAGTATGGGTGGTCAGCCACATACTAACCTATAAGTCAAGGAAATTATTGTGTTAAGTTCTATAATCTACGTTGCAAAGATACATACCATTTGAGATTCATATTAAATGCATTCCCACAAGCAGACAGGTATAAGTTCGCGCTTACAAATGCCCCACGTGGCCTTACAAAATAAAAAAACTAATCTCAAATGAACATAAGCCCTGCAACTCTTACCGACTTTTCCTCACACAGAGATAAAATTTTCATGGTAAACCATTCTTACAGTATGGGTGGTCAGCCACATACTAACCTATAAGTCAAGGAAATTATTTTGTTAAGTTCTATAATCTAAGTTGCAAAGATACATACCATTTGAGATTCATATTAAATGCATTCCCACAAGCAGACAGGTATAAGTTTGCGCTTACAAATGCCCCATGTGGACTTACAAAATAAAAAACTAATCTCAAATGAACATAAGCCCTGCAACTCTTACCGACTTTTCCTCAAACAGAGATAAAATTTTCATGGTAAACCATTCTTACAGTATGGGTGGTCAGCCACATACTAACCTATAAGTCAAGGAAATTATTGTGTTAAGTTCTATAATCTACGTTGCAAAGATACATACCATTTGAGATTCATATTAAATGCATTCCCACAAGCAGACAGGTATAAGTTCGCGCTTACAAATGCCCCATGTGTACACATTCACCAAATGTTAAGGGGTTGGGCTGCGTAGCAGCCAGGGGCAACGCCCCTAGTTTGTATTAATTATTCCAACTGACTACATAATTCATTTTGTTTAAGGTCTACTTCACTTTGATTTGATGAACCGGATTATCTGCAACTGAATTAAAATACTTAAGCCATTTTTGAGTGATCTGTCTGTCTTTATTAATCCTTTAATTTTTCATCCAATATTATTTACATTCTAGAGAAAAGATAAGAAAGGATTAATGGATATATATTGTATGGTATGATAGGATACTATATCTACAATCTAAGTTGCAACGAGATGTATTAATATTTAAAATTCATATGAAATGCCTGCCCTCAAACAAGCACGTGCAAGTTCACGCTTACAAATGCTGCATGTGTACTCACACATTAAAATCCAAACCTCAAATGAACATGAACCACCTTACCCTGCAATTTTTACCGACGTTCCCTGACACAGGGGTGAACATTGTGTAAAGAGAAGCATTTTTTACAGTATGGTTCACTTTGCCAATGCCACCCCTGTTTCAGGGAATGTCGGCAAGAGTTGCAGGGCTTATGTTCATTTGAGTTTGGATTTTATTTGTAAGTAAACAATCAGCATTTGTAAGCGCGAACTACACGTGTTTGTTTGTGGGCATACATCTGAGAGCTTTGAATGAATATATCCTTGCAACTTAGATTATAGATTATAGATAGATGGTCGGCTTCATACCAAGTCAAGGAAGGTACAATACGATTTTATTTTTAAATAAAATCACATAATGTGTTATGTGGGTATAAAGGTAAATTCGTTACAGAATGGAACGGAATGCAGTTTACAAGGCACGGAAAAATGTATAATTGACGGCCAATCACATTTTGGTTGATAGTCTAGTGAGGAACATCACTGAAAAGTGAGTTTTTCTTCTATTCACAACTCAAGAGGATGACGACCATCAGAGACAAATAGCTAACACACCAAGGCACTGCCTTTAAAGGTGGATGAAAAATGGCTAGCACAACAAGGCACTGCCTTTAGAATACAATGATAATGATTATATAAGATTAGAATGGAATTTTCAGCGATTCATTAAAATTATAAATAGATTTTTAAGGATTACTTCCAGTTGATAACTAATTCTTATCATTAAAACTTAGCAAGTTAATTCCTTGTAAGTCCTTTGTACTTGAAACGTCGACATAAATCATTCGTTACAAGAGTGGTTTGATTTTTTAGAGTTACCATATTTCAAGGCTAAATTTTGAAATTTTTCCCTTGGAAAAATGAGAAAATAACCCGGTCTAAAGCTTCTTTGTTTTATTTTATTTTATATTTTTTATGGTTTGAAACCTGTGAAAAATTATTAATATTATTATTATATATTTTTTGTGGATTTTGAACACTGTTTTCATTTTCACTGTTACTGTTAATATAACTGGAGCCTTAGTACGAGTTGCAAATTTTGAGTAATGTAAAGTTTACGGCAATTATTAAAGAGTGATTTCCCCCAAAATCTGCCGTTTTTGTTTGTGTGAACTTGATTTTCTTCATCACTGTAACTCTTTTGCTAAGATCATACAGTGTAAGAAACAAAAACGGCAGAGTTTGGGAGAAATCACTCTTCAATATTTTTCGTAAACTTTACTTTTCTCAAGTTTTGCAACTCGTACTAAGGGTACAGATTACAAACGTTTTCGGTGCTCAGAATATTATCAGGTATACGAGAAAATATTATATTGCATTCTGCAAATTCATTTTAATAATAATAATATTAGGATGATTTATTTGGTGAGCGCTGTTTTTGTGTGTATCACACCTCAAGAGCCCTCTGCGAGCTTGGTCGCCGCTGTAGAAAGCGCCGATTCTCAAGCAAGACCCAGTTGTTGTAAGGTTGGATGGATGTTTCAGTGACCGGTCATTGGTAAAGGTTTATGAATTTTTCAATCCAGCGAAGAGCCCATTTGGAAATATAAATGGGATATTTTTGTGCTCCGCTGGGATTCGAATCCACAACCTTCTATTTACGAGACCGAAGTGTTCCCACTGGACTACGGACCGGTCCAAGAAATGTCAACAACACGCGGTGTACCTAGCGGTCATCCATCCAAGAAGCGTCGATCCCAGAAGTTTATTTTGGTATGCCATGAAGCTTATTTGGCGCTATAATTGAGTGTCAAAGATCTCTATTTAGAGCTGCAGTACATTTTCTGCAAATGTTTGAAATAAGAAAGCGCCGGTTCAGCAGCGCTTCAGGCCTTCTTGATGATAACCTTGACTCTGAGTTAATGTCACTGGGTTTTTATTAATTAGTAAATTAAAATGGATGATTTATTCATTGATCGTATAAAACCATGTTTCTGGTCAGGCAAAACGTTAAAGAATTTAATTTACTTAAAAAAAAAATCCGGTCGATAGCTTGCTTGGTGTGCTTGCATTCAATGCGAGCCTTTGGGTTCTAATCCCACCGAGGGTGTGAAAAGATTTCATGTTCTGATGTTTCCGTTTCCATGTTTATTTAAATCAATTAACGGCTTTCGCCTTTTACAGTTACAAAAAATACATTTAAAAAATCATTGCATGTATAAAGATAGAACAGATTTGAAACTTAAAGTAAAAGTAAAAACTCCATATAATATTAAAATTGGAGAAAACTATAAAAACTACTAAAAAAGCTAAAATTAAATCCATTCATATACTCGTAAAATAAAATAAAATAAAAATAAAAACATATTAAACATAGACATAAAATAAAAAACTATAACATAACATAAACAAAATGAAATATCTTTTACAAGCAATTTATTTATTATTTATTAATTTATTCAGTGAACTATGCATAAGTGCCAGCTCCCTCGGGAGCTGGGAAACCCCCACTCTAATTTAAGTGTTTGGCGTAAGGCTGGCTTCCTTATCTGTAAAAATAAATAGGTTTAATTCGCTACATTCGAGATCTTCGGGGAGGTCGCAACTAGATGTTGTACGTTTTTTTTTGCGTAAGCGTAATATTTGATAGGTCGCAAACAAAATCAACTTCTTGCCGCATTGCCCAAGAAAGGATTTTTATATGGCGTGCAGTGACGGCTTGTCGATTTTTCATCGAGCAGTGCATTTTTATACTAGCCGTCATTGATTACCCCCCTAACACTAATAATTTGTAAGTATTGGATCGTGGCATTATTACTGGGGGTGCAATGCACCGATGCACCTTACCTGGAGCCGTCACTGATGGCGTGTGGAGGCTAATTACTTTAACGCCTATTTACAGGTAATGGTTAGTCTTACGCCAAAAAATGTTTTAATTAGGTTAAACGACTAATTGAGTTAGGAGACCTTGTGATAGGAAATCACTTCTAATGTAAGTATAATATAATTATTATTGATAAACAAGTACTCGGACTGATAAATCAATCAATTGTGACGCAAAACAATCACACTTCACAATCTGATGCTCTTAGGTTGATATTTTACGGTGTGGTAAATAAATCTGGAATAAAATTGGGTATTTTTACAGCATGAGTGGTCAGCCGCATACCAGCCTATAAGTTAATGAAACAAAAATACATTTAACAATTAACTCTTAATCTATTTAATTTTGTGTGTATCTACGTATCGGCGCTATGGTCAAGCGATTCTATAATCTATTATCTAAGTTGCAAGGATATATTCATTCAAAGTTCTCAGATGTATGCCCACAAACAAACACGTGTAGTTCGCGCTTACAAATGCTGACTGTGTACTTACAAATAAAATACAAACCTCAAATGAACATAAGCCCTGCAACTCTTGCCGACATTCTCTGAAACAGGGGTGACATTGGAAAAGTGAACCATTTTTTACAGTATGGGTGGTCAGCCTCATACCAACCTATAAGTCAAGGAACAAAATTCAAAACGGTATATTTCAATATGGCTTCTTGACTGATAGGTTGGTATGAGGCTGACCACCCGTGCTGTAAAAATCGGTTCACTTTTGCTAATGCCACCTCGGTTCAGCGAACGGCGGCAGGAGTTGCAAGGTTTATGTTCATGTGAGGTTTTGCTTATTTGTATGCACACATGCAGAATGTGTAGGCGCGAACCTACATGTGCCTGTCTGTGGGTATGCATTTAATATGAGCCTTAAATGTTAACATATCTTTGCAGCTTAGATTATAGATTTTGGTGTTTGAAATAAAAACAACGATGGTTCGAGTCCCGTCTGGCCCCCTTGCAATTATTTTGACTCTATGTGATTTTACTCAAGCAATTCATTGAAAGTAAAAAAAAGGAATACAGTAGTAATTCTATCTTTAATGTAAGTTCCAAAGATATATGGACATCTAAGGCTCTTATTAAATGCTCGCTTAAAAGCAGACACGCGTAAGTTAACGCTTACACATGCTGCGTGTGTACTTACAAAATAAGCTAGTCCCCAGATGCACATAAACCTTGCATATCCCGACGATTTTCTCTAAAACCATGATGGTATTGGAAAAGTAAACCAAGTTTCTCCAGAATGGAAAGTCAGCCAACTTATAAGTCAAGGAACGAATTAAGAATAAACGGAATGAATGTTGATGTGGTAAATGAGTTTGTATACTTGGGAAGTAAGTTTGAGAAAGATGGAAGAATGACAGGTGAACTTGAAAGAAGCGTAATGAAGGGCAGGTGTGTACTGGGTGCCACAGCTTGTATCGCCAAAAATCAAAACATATCTAAAAATGCTCGATTGGCGGTACGCAGTGGCATACTTTTACCCACCTTGATGTATGGAAGCGAGGCCTGGACGGTGAATGAAAGTGAAATTAGTAAAGTCCATACTGTTGAAATGGACTTTCTAAGAAGTATGATTGGAAAAAAAAGGAGTGACAGGGTGAGGAATGATTTTGTAAGAAAAGAATGTGGTGCAAAAGAAAGTGTGAAAGTGAAGATAAAAGAAGTTTGTTAAGATGGTTTGGGCATATGGAGACAATGAATGAGGAAAGACTGACGAAGAAAGTATATGTTGGTAGAATAGATGGATGTCGTGGTAGAGGAAGACCGAGAAAGGTATGGATGGACCAAATATCTGAAATTGCGAATGAATGGAATATCCAGAGTCATAATAAAAAAAGAGCTTGTATGAAGAATGTTATGACTCTGGAGGAAATGAAAGAAGTATGCAAGGATAGAAAGAAATGGCGGTTGATCTGTGATGTTGGCGGCTAGGGTTTGTTAAAGTGAAATTGGTTTTATGATTTAGTTTTTTATGTCCATGTATATATTGTTAATTTTATTCTTTGATTTAAAAAATGTAATTTGTCATGTATGTTCCTTGACTTATAGGTTGTTATGCGGCTGACCACCCATAATATAAAAATTGGTTCACTTTGCCAATGTCACCCCTGTTTCAGGGAAGGACGGCAAGAGTTGCAAGGCTTATGTTCATTTGAGATTGGGTTTTTATATTGTAGGTCCACATGCAGCATGTGTTAGCGCGAAATTATTACATATCTGCTTGTGGGAATGCATTTAGTATAAATCTTAAATGAAATATATCTTTGCAGCTTAGATTAGATTAGATTAGTTAGAACAGGAGTGTAACAGAAGGAAATGTATGAAATCGGTGATGGATATGAATGAATTGAAAGATGCATGCAATGATTGTAAGAAACGGAGACAACTCCGCAGATGCTCTGGCCAACTCTTGCAGAATAGCTACAACACCTTCTCTCAGGGTCAGTCTCCCCTCCACTGACCCACGCCCTGTATATCCATCCCATCGGGGGATGTGTCACAGGACTCGCATGCGAAAGTTATGTGAGATACGAGTGGCGGAAGGCCCTGAGTTACAGTTGCGCATTGTTTTTGTAATGTTATATTTAGAAAGTACTTGTGATCATTACGGTTTTAAACTTTGCGCAAATGAATCACGAGTAAGGAGATCCCATTCTATAATCTATAATCTAAGTTGCAAGGATATATTCATTCAAAGCTCTCAGATGTATGCCCACAAACAAACACGTGTAGTTCGCGCTTACAAATGCTGATTGTGTACTTACAAATAAAATTCAAACCTCAAATGAACATAAGCCCCACAACTTTTGCCGACCTTTCCTGAAACAGGGGTGACACTGGCAAAGTGAACCATTTTTTACAGTATGGGTGGTCAGCCTCATACCAACCTATAAGTCAAGGAATATGAATAATAAATTTATATTATGATAACGGTCGTTAGACATTGTAAAAAATGAAAAAAAAACGGATTTTACTGACCGTGCAAAAGAGAAGAACGATTTTCTCTAAGTCTAAGAGACGTGTGTCCTCTACAAAGAGGAACCACGAACTGTTGAATTATTGTTGTTTGTTCGAGGCAAAAGGTTGTAGGTATTTTTATTAACCTTCGGTGATACATCCATAGTTGTCGCTATAGCTCCTGTTGTACAGAACGACGATGTTATGTCTTCTTGTGAAATCGTCCGATTAATGAAAGGGTGGATCATTGAAGTAAGTACTGGCCTCCATATACTGGAAAGTTTGTAGCTGTCATCTCTGTTGAAGTTGGGGTGCCTGTGTATTTCGATTGCTTCCTTCACAAGTCGGGGGATGAGAAATCTTTCTTTAGACAGAATCTTTGTTTTATCAAATCTGACAAGATGATTAACCCCTTTCTGTGAATGTTAAAAAATAGCAGACTTGTTCGGGTTATTTTTCTTGACTGCACCAATATGTTACTTATATCGGGTGTTGATGCTGCGCTTGGTTTGTCCAATATACCTCTTTATAGAGGACACACGTCTCCTGAAGACGTCGGATATGATTCCGATTCCGAAGAAAATCGTTCTTCTCTTTTGCCCGGTCAGTAAAATCCGTTTTTTTTCATTCTGTAAGATTCCATTAATGGTCTTTTTTTTTCACGTTATCGGAAAAATCAACTCACAGATGTTTGTCAATTATTATTGTACGCACATTAAACAGGCCGAGTTATAATTCATCATGATTCCAAATCGCCACAGATAAGATCACATTCAGTGTGGCAGATAAATATATAAAGGAAAAACCAGAATAATCTACTCTATCTGAGTTAGAAGAACAATTGATTAAAAAAGTGTAATGATTTAATTTTCAAGATGTACTTAAAGATATCATGTAGACATATTTTTTGTAGGTGCATGTAGGTCTAGACTTTGTATTGTTGAAAAAAAAATATACGATGCACTTGTATTTATTTTTTATTTAAAAAAAAATTGTGAATGAAAATAAGCATTTCAAGATAAAACGGACTATCATAGAACATGTGTGGGAAATCTTTTCAGAAATTGGAATATAATTCAATTGATTTACGAGATTTTATTAAGATGTCCGAAGAAGTAATTTAAAAACTGGTGTGTTTATAATTACAAATAAAACGGTGGTTTTTGAACGAGCAAAAGTATTTTGTTGACAAATACATACATGCGCATTTTCTGTCAGTGTCGCACTATTGTTTTTCTTTTCTACAAACTCAGTACGTACGTAAACAATACATAAACCTTTCGTAAATGCTTCTTTTTTTGTTGTTTCTCTCCCTCACACTAGCTTACTTGCAATGCATCCGTCTTTTATCCTAGCGATTTCGAAATACCGAAATCTGGCCCCAGTTGAAACATCTTTTCTTAAATGTATACCCCAGTAATTCATAGAGTTAAATATTTTTTTAGATGTCTCCGGAAATTTTGATTCATTTTGTGCCCCGTATATTTTTCTAGCCCTAAAATTCCTCGACTGTTATCTAAATTTTTTTGTGAACCAACTCAATATTTATAGGTAAGTAGATGTAGAGCAGAGATTGATCGAATCTTGTTACTTGTTCAAGCAGTTTTTGGAAAGATCTTTATGAAAAAGATCTTCTGGTAGCAGTGTCAATCAATTAAATAAATTCGTCTACATATTATTTTAAATGATGAAACAAATAATCATTTCTACTGACGACTTATTTTAATATCGAAAGAGGTTTCGGTGTTTTATATTTTTTAAGAGGAAACATCGAAAGTGCCATCGATATACAAAAGTAGCTAAGCAATGTAAGTAAAATGTGCAAACAAATTTTCAGAAAGAAGCAGACCTTAATATATCTTAAAATATATAATAAAATAATCTAATATAAAAACATCTTAAATTTATGCAATGTTTAGTTTCTTATACTAAATACATCTAAATCTAAGATGTAAAGATATGTTTAATTTGAGATTCATATTAAATGCATTCCCACAAGCAGACATGCATAATTTCGCGCTCACACAATCCGCATGTGGACCTACAATATAAAAACCCAATCTCAAATGAACATAAGCCCTGCAACTCTTGCCGACCTTCCCTGGAACAGGGGTGACATTGGCAAAGTGAACCATTTTTTACAGTATGGTTGGTCAGCCTCATACTAACCTATAAGTCAAGGAAACAATAAAAGTAATTTGAATTTGTAAAAAAATGTTGACAACCTATGTCTTATGTAATACATATTAAAACACATACACCACGTATGTTTACAAAGTATTTTTAACAAGAACATCACCTTAAATTTGCATAGTTTTCAATATCTATCAGTCTCTCACAAGCCTTCTGTTTTTTTTTCCTTTTTTTCTTTAGGCCGCCTAAATAAGAGCCGCTTACAATTCAAAGCCTCTTGTTCTTTTGTCTTTTGTCATTCTTTTCACCAAAGAATATCTCACCATTGATCAGTTATTTCAAGATCAAAGAAATCCAGCGCCCTCTACAATTTGTTATTTCTTTTTACAAGATTGTTTATTGTACCAGAAAGACGTGCATCGCAAATACTGTCTTGCAATTTTAATACGTGCAAAATTTTATATACTGCATAGTCTGCTTGGTAAAACGCTTACGTTCCAAGCCAGAAAAATCTCCACAAATGCAGTCAGAAAAATATTTTTCTCTTTCAGTGTGTACCTCTAAACAAAGTCCTAGAATCGAAAGGTTAACTCAGTTTTACAAATAAATAACATATTTTATGTCCGGTTGATAGCTCAGTGAGTAGAGCACCAGAATTCTAAATAAGACAGCTAGAGTTTAATCGCCACCGAAAGAGCCAGAAATGTTTTTTTTCAGTGTTTACTTTTAATTCAAATCATAGTACGGAAAAAGTTTACTTAGCCTTTACAAGAAAGTAGCATACTTCTTGTCTGGTTGATAGTTTAGTTAGAACGCTTACGTTCAAACTAAAAAGCTAGGATTCGATTCCATCAAGAGTTACAGATTTGATTTTCTCTTGCAGCTTTCTCTTTGATTCATATTTTAAAGTTTCGATAACGTATACTCAGCCTTCACAACAAATGAGAAGCGACAGTTTTGGGAGGAGGTAAAACTAAATATATTATGTACAATTAAATGTGATTGGTCCTATTCAATGGGAAAATAAATAGGTGTCATTGCTTGAATGCGTTTCCTTCGTAATAATTCTTAACCCTTAAAGTACGATGAAGTTACGTAGACGGATAACCGATATATTTTCACATGTATTTCTCAGTAGAAAAGTGAGCGGTGGTTTCCTCTTATAATAAACGAGAAAGCTCTCACCTAAAATTGGCTTGAGTTAGAAGAAAACACCAAAAAGGTACAAAAAATATGTTGAATATCATTGATTCAAAACGCCAAAACATCATCCATCGAGCTATATATTTTTTTATACTGAATAGTTGTTATGTTATTTTATAATAACATTGAAAGAACAATCCCGAAGTGTGCAGTGTATGTTTGTGGGCCGAACGGAGCCGAACGGTCACGGAAGCGGCCGAACTGCACCGTATGAACTAATCAGGCCGTCGTTCGTTAGTTCCCGGCAAGATGTCAACCGACTAAGACGTCAGCGACCAAGCACCAAGCGGTGCAAGAGGGGGCACTACAATGGAGCTCCCTCCCCCCCATCTACTTGGATTTCCTGCCAGCAAGGCACCCGCCTTGTGGACCAGAGGCATAGGAGCGCCCACCCAGGGGCTCCCACGTGTGGAGGCGTCCGCCTTGTGAGCCGCCGCTAGCCTGGGGCGCTGGCCCAGGCCTTCCGTTCGGAACACCAGGCAACAGAATAGGGAGTGTTCTAGGGACAACCTGCAGGTCGTGCCAATCCCTAAATTCCCCTTTTTCCCCATATTAGTAGATTAAATAAACCCTTATTTGTTCATGTTAAACTTATCTTTTAATTATACAACCTTCCCAAGATATAAGTGAGCAATACCAAAGAAAGAACCCCACGCCCTGAGAGTGATGCTGATGAGAGCTAGCCGGAAGTAAGTATCCTGGAGATACCTTTCAATCCAAACATAACATTATTTTATGAAAAAAAAATCAGCTCTCATATCCTTTGGTTGTGATTTAGCAATTTATATGCATGATTTTAACTTTATTTTATAAACTGACAGTATTTTTTTTCAGAGTTACAACATTTAGAGACTCAAAACTGCTCAACTAGGGACAACCTGCAGGTCGTGCCAATCCCTAAATTCCCCTTTTTCCCCATATTAGTAGATTAAATAAACCCTTATTTGTTCATGTTAAACTTATCTTTTAATTATACAACCTTCCCAAGATATAAGTAAGCAATACCGAGGGAAAGAACTCCACGCCCTGAGTGATGCTGATAAGAGCTAGCCGGAGTAAGTATCCGGAAGGTACATTTGAAGGTACCTTTCAATCTAAACATAACACTGGCGCATCCAACTGGGATTCTTTCGATATTGCGAACTTTTATTTTGGGAATTGCTTTGTGAAGCTCTGTTTTTTTAGTGTATTTTTTTTGCTTTCATTGTTACGTCATATGTTTTCTTGCTTTGATTTTAGAATGAATTGTTTTTGTTTTGATTGCTTTTGCATTTTGCTGTAATGTCCTTTTGACGATTAAAAATTATGATAGAATTTTTATATCAATATTAATTGACATGCAATCTTTGAGAAGCCTGAAAAATAGATCATTAAATCTTTTATCATTTGCTAAGAAACCTCGTCATATTTTAATTTTTTATGCCAAATTTCATTTTTTCTTCAACATTTAGTATTTCTGTCTATTTTGATTCTAACACTATTTTGGTCGCTTCCTTTTTTTGTTTTTTGCATTTGCGTAAATGTGCTTTGACGATTTAAAATTCTGTGAAATTTTAATATCAATAAAATGTACATGCATTTTTGAGAATTCATTTCAGAAAGCATCATTATTTTGTTTTATTTTTTTCACAGAAATCTAGCTTTGTTTATTTTACATAAGTACCTACCTTGAAATTGATGCATTATTTGTTGCTAGGCAAATAAACTTTCACTTTATGTTTTTTTTCATAAAAGCTTTTAACAAACTTTTTTCCACATTAAAGGATTCTCAGAAGTATTTTATTTAATGTGAGGATTAAGTGTTTGGTAATTCATGATGTTTTTTTTCCCCCATTTGGTTTTTTTAATGTGCTATTCTCAAAAACATTTTAAAATATATATTTTTTTTCGGGGTAGACTGGTGATTAGCTCCTTTCGGAAATTTACTACGATCTATGGCTATTCTGTTGGATGCCATTTGTAAATAATTTTATAGATTAGCTTTAGGTACTTTTGTGTGTTGTCAGGGAACATTGAAATCGTTCCAAGAACCCTCAAAAAACGATAGAGGATTGTAATTTTTGTAAAAAGGTAGCTTAGGATTCATTTTAGTTTAATATTTACGATGGTTTTATTTCTTGCAAGCATATCAATAGCATATCACTTTTGTGCGATGTTTGACTGATATACGGGTCACTTGGAGAAATGTAAACTTGATCGGTTCTCAAAAAACATCGGAGAATTTTTGTTTTATAGTGTACAAATAGGTAATTTAGTTAGAATTAGGATTTCTTGACTACATTTGTTTTTATGTATGTAAATATCTTCTACAGTTTTTTTTTGTAAAATTTCAGTGGTTTTCCGAATTAACCCTTTGGAAAAAGATTGAATAATGAAGTTTCTTTATTCTTCTAAAAAATGAAGTGGCGCCATTGAGAAAGAGTGGAAAAATGTGGTCCTTTGGGCAAGGGAAGCCGTTTTCCGGGATTCTACTTTCGTAGGTCCGTGTGTGGATTTTCCACGGTATGTTGATGTAGGGATGAAATTATCACTGCTTTGAGTGGAAATTGATGTAAGGGGAAGAAATGCTGGCCTTTTTCTTGGAAAAGGGAGCGCATTTTCTTGGGATGTTACGTTTCGTAAATCTGGGATCTGATATGCACTTTTGTGTATAAGATGACACTTAAAGCCTTGTTCATTTTGTCGAAGGGGGAAAATGTCTGTGAGAACAGACGTGTTTAAGGCTCGAAAGAGCTGGTGTATTTGTAATATTTTGTTTGTGTATTCCATTATCACTTTAGGATGTTTTATATGGAATGTTCCACTCTTTTTTCGAGTGAGTTCGTAGTGGATTTTACGCACTAACATATTAAATATTTTGAGCGAGTCTTGGATGTTGTCTCTATATGTAATTTTTTTTTGTATTCAGCTCAGAACTTATTGTTATATAATAGTCGACCCCTGTAACGAGTTATGACTTGGTTAATATAAGTACCAGTGTAAAATATGTTTTGATTGCTGTGATTATTATTTATTGTTTAGAGTTTTCGACATGTTTTGGTGAAGAAAAAAGGCCTTGTTACAAGATCGCTTTTAATCCGCGTCTTGTCGGTTATTGGAACCACCTTGAAATTTCCCAAATCAAATCGATAATTCTCACAGCCACCAGTTTTCTTCTTCCTTCTTTCTGGTGTGTTGATAGGACAGAAGGATGTTCCTGTAAATCCCCATTTCCTTTTTGTGTTCCCATAACATTTTCAATTTTCTTAATGGCCAAAGACCTGGTGTTGTGTGTGAAGACTGTTGTGTTGCTCCTGGTTTTTTCTTTCTTTATTTTTGTGAGAAAGGGGAATGTTATGTTATTTTATAATAACATTGAAAGAACAATCCCGAAGTGTGCAGTGTATGTTTGTGGGCCGAACGGAGCCGAACGGTCACGGAAGCGGCCGAACTGCACCGTATGAACTAATCAGGCCGTCGTTCGTTAGTTCCCGGCAAGATGTCAACCGACTAAGACGTCAGCGACCAAGCACCAAGCGGTGCAAGAGGGGGCACTACAATGGAGCTCCCTCCCCCCCCATCTACTTGGATTTCCTGCCAGCAAGGCACCCGCCTTGTGGACCAGAGGCATAGGAGCGCCCACCCAGGGGCTCCCACGTGTGGAGGCGTCCGCTTTGTGAGCCGCCGCTAGCCTGGGGCGCTGGCCCAGGCCTTCCGTTCGGAACACCAGGCAACAGAATAGGGAGTGTTCTAGGGACAACCTGCAGGTCGTGCCAATCCCTAAATTCCCCTTTTTCCCCATATTAGTAGATTAAATAAACCCTTATTTGTTCATGTTAAACTTATCTTTTAATTATACAACCTTCCCAAGATATAAGTAAGCAATACCGAGGGAAAGAACTCCACGCCCTGAGTGATGCTGATAAGAGCTAGCCGGAGTAAGTATCCGGAAGGTACATTTGAAGGTACCTTTCAATCTAAACATAACATAGTTTGGTTGGTAGAACGCTTACCTTCAAAGCCAGAAAGCTAGAGTTTTATATAGACAATGATTACGTAACAGTGTTAAAAAAATAGATATTATAAACTTCTAGCCTTAGCCACTAACATTGCAACTGATTTTTTTTCGGTCCTTGTATAGGTACTTGTTTATTATTTTAAAGTTATTCGGTTAATTTGAATTTTTACGGAAGGTGGAAACACAAAATTAATTGTTTGTTTTACTGCCAAAAATTGGAAAAAAATTATGACTCATCGTATGCGAAAAAATGGTATCGGAAGTGTGTCATAAATAGCTTTAATATTTACATGGAGGAATTTAAAATTTAAATATAAAACATGGTAATCAACACTTGTTTAAGTACTACGCATTCTCGCTTTGTTAATATAAGCTGCACATTTTTGAATAACATAAGTTGACGAACCCAAAACTTTACTTTTAACTTTAATTTGTAGTCATGTGGTAAATCGGAAGGTCGTAAGTTCTATTACCTGCGGAACGCAACTAAACTAAGCTACACACATAGTGTAACTTCTTGCCTGCATTATTCCTGAAGGAGTCGCATGTGGCGATTCGAGACCTTTTTATTTTTACGGGTAGCGGGCGCCGGCCTCACACCAATCACTTTCAGTTGAAATGGGGGTTTCTCACCTCCCGGAGGGGCTGGTTCTCATTTCTTGTGAAGGCTGAGTACACCTTACCGGTATTTGTTTTGGGTTTGAAATATACACCGAAACGAGAAATCATTTCTGACACCTTCGGTGGGGATCGAACCCTTGCTCTCGGTATGGAATGTAAGCATTCTAACAACTGAGCTATCGGCCGGACGGCCGGATGGAGCGAAGCACAAAAATATTGTATTTTCAGAAATGCTCATCGCTGACTTGAAGAATTAATTGCCTTCACCGGCCACACAAGATTAATCCAGCCTTACAAAAGGTGTTGCTTGAGAATTGGTGAGGTGTTGTGACAACTAAGCTCGCAAAAGTCTAGTTAATAGCGTAGTTGTTAGAATGTTCGCATTTCATGCCATAGCTAGGTTTCGATTCCCACTGAGGGTGTCAGAAATGATTCCCTGGTCCGATGTTTATTTCAAGACCAAAATGAAATACCGGTGACCTTGTAATAAATGAGAATCAGCTTCTTGAGAGCTGAGAATATCACCACTAAGATTGAAGTAATTGGCGTAAGGCCGATCTCTTTCCTCTAAAAGTAAATAGGTTCCATACGCCACATGCGATGCCATCGGTGACAACACGGTAAGGAGTTGCAATGCATGTGTAATGAGTTGCAATGCGGCATGGAGTGCAAGCAATTTACCAACTGAGCTATCAACTAGACTACATCGAAAAACATAAGAAATATCAGGATGATTCATTTGGTGAGCGCTATTTTAGTGCACATAACACTTCAAGAACATTCTGGATGCATGTTCGTCGCATTTCAGCGCAAATTTTGAAGCATGACCCGATTGCTGGAAGGCTGGATAAATCTTTAAGACCGGCCTTTGATAAAGGCAGATGAATTTTCAATCCAGCGCGGCGTAGAATATATTTTGAAAATTCAATGATATTTTTTATGCTCTGCTTTGAATCAAACTCATGACCTTCCGGTTACGAGTTCCTAGCGTTAAACACTTTACCAGTGTGATTATTTTATGTTCCGCAAAGGGTCAAGAAGATACTTTTAAATATGTACGTTCTCCCTTTACAAAATTAAAATGAATGACTTTTTTATAGAAATTAAAAAATAGTTATATATATAAATGCCTAATAATAAATATTGTAGATAAATTAAATTTTGAACTAGTATTCCAATATTATATCAATTATTTGTAAAATTAATACAATTCTTGGAATGTTGTTCTGCAAAAAAAATATGCAAAGATTAGGTTAGAATTCCAATGACATTATTTTTGTTAATTAAAAATCTTGTAAACCTTTTTTAGAAAGAGGAGTAATAAAAATAATTGTTATTAGAATAAAAAAAAAAAATAAGGTTGATTATTTTGTATATAAAGATGTACGGTTACTATTTAATGCATGTTCACAAGTAAACACATGTAAGTTTGCGTTAATACATGTTTCATGTGTACTTACTAAATAAGAATCAATCTCACACGTACATAAACCCTAGAACTCTCAGCTGAAAAAAGAGTGGCATTGGCAAAACTGAAACAATTTATACAGTATGAGTAATCATTCTCATACTAAGATGTACTAAGTCAAAGAAAGGGATGTAAATAATTATAAAAAACTTTAAATTTGGCTTCTGCAAATGAGAAAAGGATATTTTAACAAACAGAATACTTTTTTATTCAAAATATCCAACAATTGCCGTAATCAAAGATCTATAAATTTGTATTTTATGTCATATATTTACTATCAAATAAAAACAAACAAAAATCGATAAATAACTCATTCGATCAGGTTTTAAAAACAGTACACAAGTTATTTTAATTGCATTTCTTATCGGAATGAATATGTATAAAAATTTAATTACCTAAAGAAATTAGTTAAATTTGTAAATGCAGTTTCACTGACAATTTGGTCTCCGATCCGACGCGAATGGCACTTGGACGATCACCGTTCACAAGACACTAGAACTCGCGACGAATCTGACGAATGTTGACGATTGTTTGTCGTTCTTTTTATGTTTTGTGGAGAGGTGCTGTTCGGCCGAATGTTGGTGCAATACTGGTCGACAAATCCTCGGTAATTTCAAAGCTAAGTGCCTCATTTCGATTCGATTATCGTGTGATGACGTATTGACTCGATTGCTTATGTATGCTTGTTGTGTGTTCATACCAAAATCAGCTTTAATGTGTAGGTAAGATTTGGCGACTAAAATTTTTGGTACAAAAGGACATAGAATAATGTGAGCCTTGTACATGTAGTCAGCCGCAACGCAACTAAAAACGCAACTAAGCTACACATATAGTGTAACTGCTTGACTGCGTTATCCCCGAAAGGGCTCGCATGTGGCTATTCGGGACCTATTTATTTTTACGGGTAAGGGGGCCGGCCTCACACCAGCCACTTTCAGTCGAAGTGGGAGTTTCCCAGCTCCCGAGAGGGCTGGTTCTCATTTCTTGTGAAGGCTGAGTAAACCTTGAGATCGAACCCTTGCTCTCGGCATGGAATGCAAGCATTCTACCAATTGAGCTATTGACCTTTTTACGAGCTTGGTCGTCGTCGCTACAAAGCGCCAATTCTTAAGCAAGGCCCGTTTGCTGTAAGGCTGGATGGGCCTTTGGTGACCGGTCATTGGTAAAGGTTTATGAATTTTTCAACCCAGCGAAGAGCAAATTTGAAAATATAAATGGTATATTTTTTGTGCTCCGCCGGGATTCGAACCCTCAACCTTCCATTCAGAGTCCGAAGTGTTACCACTGAACTACGGACCGGTCCTTTATTCAGCCGGTATTCAGCCGCTATTCCGCTAAAGGCGATCAGTACATCCTCAAATGTGTCTCCACTTTGTTTTGAAATTGTGCAATTCTTTCATAACTTTTTTCTTACTCATTTGCCATCGCGAAAATTTGATCAATCGATTCTTTTTTCAGCGTTCCTATTTCACACACAAAATTGACATTCTCTTTTTGTCAGTCGTTCATCATCCATTTTTCTACATGCTCCAATCATATCATCGTATTCCTTTGGTCTTTCACTCTCATATTCTTGTTTATACCGCACTCATTGATAATTTACTCATTTAGGACGATCTGTGCTTAGGACGTTACCATGCATGAGTCTTATGGTATTAGACGTGTAAAATAAAGGGCAGCAATCTAGGATTCTTTTCGAAATCATCATAAGTACCATTGTATCACTCCAGGTTGCTAAGGAAATAGTTCTATCAAGTTTGGTTTTGGTTGCTTAGATGAGAGTTTAACACTGTTTGTTTTTTTATTAAGGTTATACGAGACTTTAAGAAGGTTATTAATATCGGGACTAAAGAACCTCTTTAATTGTTTTATGAAACTAAAATCGTAATTTTATGTCAAATAACTTTGACTGATCGTGGTCAGATGTCGTTGACTGAAGTATATAACTTAATGTTCTTACTCAAGCATTACGTTTCATAAAAAAATAATGTAAATTTTCTTGACGCTCTTAGCGAGCGTTTTAGTTTTTATAAACTTGTGTTTAAACGCTATTGTTGAGTATTTACGACTGCATGGCTCATACAGTAAGTTATGCATCAAAAATTGCAAAAAGAAATGATTTGACACAAGTATTATTCTATGTTAAAATTATTTAACTTTTTTTGCATCTTGAATCCACACTTAGGACGTGTGACCAGAGCATGTTATGTCGTTTTAACAAAGGCGTGTAAAAGTACTATTTCGTCTATCTCACACATATACGTATTTTTTTTATATTTTCAAAGTGTAGGTCCTAGTGATAGCAAACCAGAGTATTAAAACAAGTTTGGCCATAAAATATATTTTCATTTAATTTATCATTTTTTATCTTCTTTTATATCTTATCAGTCCGTAGTGTAGTGGTAACACTTCGGACTCTGAATGGAAGGTTGTGGATTCGAATCCTAGCGGAGCACACAAAATATACCATTTATCCTTGTATATAACCAGTTAATATACCAGATCCTTGACTAATAGATTGGTTGATTGTAGGTTTTGGTTTCAATTTGTAAATACACATGCAGCATTTGTAAATGCGATCTTACAAGCGTGTATGCTTGTGAGGATGCGCTTTATATGAATCTTAAATGTTAACATACCTTTTCAACTTAGATTATAGATTGTGGTTATCAAGCGCAAAACTTTGCCAATGTCACCCCTGTGTCAGGAAAGGTCGCCTAAAGTTGTAGGGCTTTTATTCATTTGAGGTTTTTCATTTGTAAGTTCACATTCAGCATTTGTAAGCGCGAACTACATGTGCTTGTTTGCGGGCATACATTTGAGAGCTTTAAATGAATATATCCTTGCAATTTAAATTATAGATTATTATTATTACAGATCATCAGTCACGTAAGTCTATAATGTTTAATCTAAGTTGCAAAAAAATATTGAAAGAATGCGACGTACCAGTGAATGCAAAAGAAGGAAACCTATGAAAACGTTGATGGATACGAATGAATTGAAAGAGGCATTCACGGATAGGGAAAGATGGAAGCAAATCTGCAGAGGCTCTGACAACCCCTAGCAGAATGTTGACAGAGTTACAGTTACAGTATAATAACATGTTGGATTTAGACTCCGTCTACACCCCTATCCGAAATTATCCGAATCATTTGTATCGGTTTCGGTTCCGAACATGTTTTTTTTTGTATTTCGGATACTTGAATGTTTAAATTACGATTACAATTAATATCCACAACATCTCTAGTTATACTCACACATTATTCCCGACGTTACGTTAGCGTTATAGACAATGTCTCCAAGAGGCACTATTTCTGATTGAAGATTAAGTACATATGTACTTTTAAACTTTAATTTTCGTCTTAATAGCCAAAATTTTATAAATTTAAAAAATTAAAAAAGGTTTCACATAACTTTACAGAGAATGTTGTCAATACTTTATTAATACATCAACAAAATATCGCTCGCCAACACACACACACACGTATAGTTTTTTTCACCATAATGTTAATGTTCTAGAGGTCGACAACCGTTTCAATTTAATTCAATATTACCGAAGAGCGAAAACATTTACCATGAAATATATTTTTGTTTTGTTTATCATTTTGATTATCCAGCACATAATTTCGTACAGTTAAATGATATTATTTCGGATATCCGCTAGTTTTGGAAAGTTTCGGTCACGGATATTAGATTTTTAAGAGATTTTGAAAATAAAATACCTACAAATAAGAACATTGATTGTATGGCATTATTTCTAGGCTATCATTAAGTTTTTTAATCAATCACACAAGAATACGTGATTATTATTAAAGCTCCGTATTAACTGAAAAATGCAAAAAAAAATATTGAAACGATGTTACAGACGACATTTTCATTACATTTTTCAATCTGTTTTGGATACGGATAAGAGTTTTTTTTTAGTTTCGAGTATCCGATAGTTTCAGTTATGGATACGGATGTCCATTTATTACTCTAAAATCCAATCTAAATCTAAGCTGTAAAGATATGTATCATTTGAGATTCATATCAAATGCATTCCCACAAGCAGACATGCATAATTTCGCGCTTACACATGCCGCATGTGGAACTACAATATAAAAACCCCAATCTCAAATGAACATAAGCCCTGTAACTCTTTCCGACCTTCCCTGAAGCAGGGGTGACATTGGCAAAGTGAACCATTTTTTACAGTATGTGTGGTCTGCCTCATACCAACCTATAAGTCAAGGTATGCATGTAATAAATTACGTTCTAATCTAATCTAAGTTGCAAAGATATGCCACATTGGGGTTTCACATTACATGCATTTTCAGAAGCAGACACGTTTTACACGCAGAACCAATTTCTACAGCATGGGTGGTCAGCCGCATACCAACCTATAAGTCAAGAAATGTACACAACAAATTACATTTCAGAAATAAACGATCTTGATAAAAAAAATCTTAATAATTTACAATTTACAAACAATGTTTGTAGCTTCTGGAACACTTTGGACCATTGGAAGCCGGCGGGCGAATTTTTAAGCTCCAAGTATGAAAGTCAACGTTTTAACTGAGCCGTGGCGCATACAAATAATGTATCAGGATGTAAAGCAGCACCTCTCACGAGCGTCTCAATTTCTATATATTATAATAAAACTCTGTGGTTGAGTATAAAAAATGATTTTTTTACGTTCATTCTTCCGTACGCATAAATACGTACATGCCTCGAGTATAACATTTGACGTTTAAACTCAAACACGGAGAAAACAAAAAATAAAAAACGATTTTAAACAGCGCCGTGTGGCCGTCTTAATTTTGATGCATTTTTATAAAACGATAACTCCAAGTTACAACGTAAAAAAATATTTGCTTCTGGGGAAATATGAACACCGAAAATTGTCATGATTTTTGTCTCTCGGAAATATAATTGTTTGAATAGTTCAAAAAAACGACACAATGGCGCACTAGGGTGGATCGCGTTTAGTATGAAAATCATTCTTTTTCCATTATTAAATATAAATTGGAAGAGGAAAAATAAAATAAGAATTACATTAAACACATAAAAAATATCACTTCAAATCCTAAAAAGAAAATATACCATTAAAATGCAATTTTAGCTACACGATCGTATGCAAAATTTGGGTACTTTTTAAATAATTATAAAAAACCAAGGAAAAGTTTAAAAAAATAATTTTCATCTAGAAAAAATAAAACTAATCGAAATGAATGTTTTGAAATAAAAAAAAGTTAGGATTTATTCATAACAACAGTGGAAATCTCCATTTAAGGTATCTCCGTAAATAAAATTATTTTGAATTGGTACTTTATGGAAAAAAAAATACCTAATTTTATGTGTTAATTTAATCTGGAAAGAAAATACTACATTACCATTCAATATACGGGCTATTTTGGTCATCAAAGTTGGGCGCGCTGACCTCTCAATCACCCTTAATGTCACTCTCTTAATAAGGCCATAAAATTCAAGACATATATTTTGAAAAAGAACGACAGGTTTAGGGTAAAGAGCACTCTTAATAGGATTTTGTACAACCTTGATATCCTTCTACGTTTTATGGTGTCATTGAGTGATATTTTTTCTTGAAACGATGCTGTGAAGAAACTATCATCATCCTTAAACTAGAGATACAGTAGTTAAATAAACTAACAAATTATAATTCACTTTAAATTTTAATTACTCCATTCGGATATAAGATGAACCGTTATTGGAGAACTATAATTTCCGACGTTTCGTTTGAAGATGAACTCGATTGTCATGCAGAAGACCGCCAACCGAAGACATTAGCTACGTCATAAAGGAAACGTCGAGAATAATGTAAGTTATCCAAAAACGGTTCGTCTGATATCTGAGAAGTGCAGTTAATATTCTTAACACGTTACTTAATATGTTAATAAAACTATCATCATCATCAAATGTTATCAAATCTGCCGTAGATCGGAAAACACCGACATAAATCAATGCAAGTATACATTTATTTGTCCCAATACTTCAGATAATCAGCTGATTGTGAATTCCAGTTTAATTGTACTCTTGGTTACACGATAAAAAGAGAAATGGAGTGTTTGGTTGTAAATGGATATGCCACAATGCTAACAAGGCAAAACACAAAATTATTGTTGACTCTATGGTCAAGCGGACAAGGCGCTGGCAATCGAATTAGCGTTTTTGAAACTAGTACAAGTTCGAGTTGCGTCATGCTCTATTGACGATAACTTTGATCCTGGTTCAACAAATGTCATTTGGTAATTACTAATTTATATTTCATCAAAATTAAAATTGAAATTGATAATGTTAATACCTCTTTCAGTTAACGTATTTGGCCAGACAAAAATAGGTTAATAAATTTCATTGATCGACTTTATTTAAAAAATAAGTTAAAGCGATTATTGTCGATTTTCTAAATGAGTTTGAACAAAAGATAAATAAATGAAGTTATAATTAATACAATATAGAACTATGTAGTTAACAAATTAAAAGCAAGGAATTTCAATTTCATAAACATATCCACCTGGCTGTTTTTTTTATAAGAACTTACTACTCTATTTGTCAGGAACTACACACATAGCAAGGTATATCTAATGTATTTCTATTTTTATGAATACTTGAATAAATAAGTATTTATTATTTTTAATCTTTAACAATGCTTATAAATTTGAAAACCAAGTGTCATTCAGTTATTGCTAGGGCTGTCGACTCTCCATGTTAAAGATCTTCTTTCATTTTGCAAGTTAGACCATCTTTTCAGTCTTTTATTTTTCAGCCATCGACTTATAATATCTGTGGACTAGAAACTATTTTAACGAATCTATAAACTATATCCATTTCAACCTACATGGCCACAAATCTTCCTTGCTAGAAAGATAACAAAGCTGTTCACAGTATGATTCCCTGGGTGGAGCTTGGAAATCTTTCCAGAAAGTTGACAGTTTTAAGATTCATGCCTGCACGAACGTTGTACGCACGCGGTCAATGAGTTTGTCAATTTTGAAAGAGAAATGGCATTTATATAATACATAACGGCATGTTTAATTAAAATATATCAAAACACAAGATGAAGAAGCAATAAAACACACCATATTTCACATGGTTATGTTATGAGTATTCTGTAGTGTTCGACAGCTCTGTGGTTGACAGGTCCATCAAACAGTCTTCTTCAAAGTATGCTTTAATGCTGTAAGTTAGTTTCAGGTATAATTAAATTGTAACTCAATGCCTTATCAATGACTCGGAACATTTATAAATTTTGAACTTTTTTCTTGGCGAACAAATATCAGTCTTGCATGGGACTTTCGCCCTTAGAAACCAATTACAAAATATTCTTTGCCTCTTCCTCAGCAATTCACATGAAATTCCACTTCATCCGAAAGAAAATAAAAGCTAGGATATAATTTATTTTATTTTATAATGTATTTTTTGTCAATATGAAAATAATGAGATACCGTTAGTGAGGCCCTAGTCGTGTCGTACGAGTACGTATCGCACACAAGGTGATAAATGCATGTTTAAATAGCCGTGTGGTATACATTATACATTATCGTACTGTCTACTAATCGATTCAGCACCTAGGGCACATTATGGTGAATATTACAAATAAACTGAATTATAAAAACTAGACACCGTGTTTTTTTTTTTTAGATATAATCATTATCAGGCATTATTTCTCAAATATCTTGGACGTTAGAAAAAGTCTAGAAAAAAGTTTTTTTAGAAGAAATATTTTCCTGTTTCAGGAAAGTTCGGAAAAGGTTGCAGGTTTTATGTTTATTTGAGATGTGGGCAAAGATATGTTGACGATGTAGGTTCATACTAACTGCATTGTTGTGAGCAAAAACATGTTCGCGCGTACATATCTGCATGTAAACTTACAAAATCAACCAAACCTCAAATGAACACAAACCTCGTAACTCTTGCCGCATTTCCCCGAAACAGGTATGGCATTGGCAAAATTAAACCAAGTTTTAACAGCATAGGGGTCAGGTTCATACCAGCCTATAAGTCAAAGAACACAAATAATAAATAACATTTTTAACTAAATAAATCAAACAATAGACAATTGAAAATAAATTAAATATCTACAATACATGAATTTAAAAGTCTTAACCGTTAGCATTACAGATTAGCCGGCATTTTTATGCTCTTATGTTATCCCTATTATAAATCAAATGTAAAAGGCACATAATGCCGTGTATTTTGATTGTCTTGTCTTGTCTTGTATCCTGCCGCCTTTCCTCTAGGGGTGGCCAGTACCTCCACACAAGTGCCTCCACTTGACTCTGTCCTTGCATACTTCTTTCATCTCATCTAATTTCATCACTCTTTTCATGCATGCTCTTCTCTTGTTTCCACTCTGTAGATTCCATTCATTCGCAATCTCATTTATCTGATCAATCCATTGTTTCCTAGGTCTTCCCCTTCCACGCTTACCTGTTACATTCCCTTTATACACTCTTTTTGTCAGTCGGTCTTCATTCATCCTTTCAATATGTCCAAACCATCGCATCACACTTCTTTGAACTTTCACTTTCACGCTTTCTTTTACTCCGCATTCATTTAGAACCCATTCGTTTCTCACTCTATCTTTCAGTGTTTTTCCTGTCATACTTCTCAGATGGGCCATTTCTACGGTGCATACCTTATTTACTTCTCTTTCATTCAACGTCCATGACTCGCTTCCATACATCAGGGTCGGCAACAAAATACAATTGTGTACCGCCATTTTCATTTTCTTTGGTATCCTTTTATTCTTCGCTATTCTACCAAACGCTCCTATCACGCATCTTCCTTTGCTGGCACGCTTCTCTAATTCTTTCGTCATCTTACCATTCGCCTCAAACTTACTTCCTAAATAGTCAAACTCATTCACTACTTCAACTTTTATTCCATTCAAATTAATTGTAAGTTCCTCACATACTTCATTCCTGTCAAAAACTAATACTTTTGTCTTATTCGCATTTACTTTCAAGCTATTCTTACAAAATGCATCATTTAGTTTGGTTAACATAGTTTGGAGTTCCTCCGCCGAGTCAGCTAAAACTATAGCATCATCAGCATAAAGAAGTACTCCAACTCTTGTTTCACCCACTTTCACTCCGCTCTCTGATATTCCAGCTTCTTTTATGCAACTGTCCATGATTATATTAAACAACCATGGACTCATCACGCAGCCTTGCCTCACTCCCTTATATACATCAAACCAGTCACTATATCTCCCATCCACTCTTACACATGCCGAACTATTTTCATAGATGGCACGTATCACATTCAGAAGATTATCATTCACACCGTACTTCCTGAGAACATTCCACAGCATACATCTGTCCACCGAGTCAAAGGCCCTCTCAAGATCTACGAATGCTGCGTAGACCACCCTCCCCACAGCCAGATGTTTTTCAACAATCTGTCTGAGAGTAAAGATTTGGTCCACACAACCTCGTCCTGGCATAAAGCCAGATTGAATATCAGAGACCCTGTGATCGGTGGCCATTCTCACTTTTTTTATGACAATTTGATAAATATGAAAAAAATGTTTCAATGACGTTCATCTTATTTGAATGAAAATCGTATCTGTATATGACCGGTCCGTAGTTAAGTGGTAACACTTCAGACTCTGAATGGGAAGGTTGTGGATTTGATTCCCGGCGGAGCACAAAAAGTATACCTACCATTTTTAGTTTCAAATTTGCTTTTCGCTGGGTTGAAAAATTCATAAAACCTTTACCAATGACCGATCACCAAAGGTCACCAAAAGT
This sequence comes from Agapetus fuscipes, assembly GCA_951799405.1. Taxonomy (NCBI): domain Eukaryota; kingdom Metazoa; phylum Arthropoda; class Insecta; order Trichoptera; family Glossosomatidae; genus Agapetus; species Agapetus fuscipes. The sequence continues at coordinate 21,129,815 of OX637337.1, forward strand.
TTTCCAGCCCCCCCGGGAGCTGGAAAACCCCCACTTCAACTGAAAGTGGTTGGTGTGAGGCTGGTCCCCTAACCTGTAAAAATAAAAAGGTCCCGAAGCGCCACATGCGACCCCTTCGGGGAAACGCAGGCAAAAAGTTACTCTATATGTGTAGCTTAGTTGCGTTTTTGCGTATCGCCCGGGTTTTATCTAACGCGACGCATTGTCCACGTTATTTTTCTATCATCGGTAGTTGTATAAAAACCCACATAGACTTTTATTGTTTTATCTTGCGACTTGGACGATAGCAATCAAAGGATTTTTTTAACAATAAAAAATCATAATTACCGATTTGTGACGTCAAGAACTGTTGTTATATCTTTTCTTGCCAACAGCTGACGGTTGTAACCATATATTAAGATATCTTTTAATAAGAAATGATATAGATCTTTTTTTAATAAGATAAAGGAACAGATTTTCTTGTTCTGTAATCTAAGTTGCAAAGATAAATGAACATCAAAGATATAGATGGAGATGCTATATTAGGCGAAAACGTTTAAGCAAAAAAAAAATAAAAGTGAATGAAAACCTTGTTTTTCCAATTGAATTTATAAACAAATCAAAGATTGAATTTATTTACTGAGACATAAAATGTGCAAGACTGACGGTGAGAAACCAAAAAAGTAACATCTATCTATAGCTTATAATCTAAGTTGTAATGGTACATCGGCATTAAGATTCATAATAAATGCATGTCCACAAGCAGACACGGATAAGTTAACGCTTACACACGCTGTATGTGCATTTACAAAAAACCCTCATGTGAACACAAACCTTGCAATTTCTTCCGCTCTTCCTTGAAACCGGCGTTGCATTGGCTAAAGTGAACCAATTTTTTACAGGATGGGGTCAGCCTCATACCAACCTGTCAAACGCCAAGGAACGAGTGCCTTTAAATCATGCGTTTATAATAATATTTTTGCAGTATGCCTCTGCGAGTACATACATGTGTAGATTAAAATTAATTAAAATTCTATGCGCTACCTACCATGATCAAAATATTACTACGAGTATTTTTTAGTGAACATACATAAGACAAATATATATATAGTAGGTTAGGTACTTACAAAACGTGACTTAATGTGAGGTCAATGAACGCAGGTGGGTTTTTACGAATCTTAGTTGACACAATATGACAAAATTCATGATTTGACTCTATTTATCTACAATCTATTATAAAAGTTGCAAAGATGTATTATGTATGACTTCACCTCTGTGTCAGGGAAGGTCAGCAAAAGTTGTAGGGTTTATGTTCATTTGAGGTTTGGATTTTATTTGTAAGTACACATTCAGCATTTGAAAGCGCATTGTAAGGGCATGCATTTGATATGAGCTTTAAATGTTAATATATATTTGCAACTTAGATTATAGAAAGATAGAAATAGATAGCTCATATTCAATACATGCCCACAAGCAGGTACATATAAGTTCACGCTTACACATGCTGCATGTGTAACCAAACCTCACATGAATATAAACCTTGCCTCTTGCCGCCTTTCCTTGAAACAGGGTGTCATTGGTAAAAGTGGACCAAGTTTTTACACCATGGGGGTCAGCTTCATTTCTTCATTAGATCATTATAATGTTCATATCTAATGCATGCCCAACAGAGTCATGTAAGTATACGCTTACGCATTTTGCTGTATAAAATAAAAACGTAAGCCTCGCAACGCAACAGCAACGTCTTAGTGTGTGTGCCACCTATTTATTTTCACAGCTTAGGAGGCCGTCTAATGCCAACCACTTCACTTAAAGAGGAGGTTTCCCGGCTCTCTCATTTCTTATGTAAAGGCTTAGTAAAGCATGCGGGTGTTTAGATTTTGAGCTTGAAGTAAACACTCAAACACCCTTGGTGGGGCTCAAACCCTAGCCCTCTGGTATGGAATTCAAGAATTCTACCAACTGAGCAATCGATTGAACTTAAATCATATGTACCCTTAGTACGAGCTGCAAAACTTGAGTAAAGTAATGTTTACGGAAAGCAGTAAAGAGTAATTTTCCCCAAAATCTGCTGTTTTTGTTTCTTACACTTTATGGTCTCAGCAAAAGAGTTACAGTGATGAAGAAAATCAACTTCAAACAAACAAAAACGGCAGATTTTGGGGAAAACCACTCTTTAATACTTTCCGTAAACTTAACTTTACTCAAGTTTTGCAACTCGTACTAAGGGTAGGTACTGTTATGTGAGATGCAAGGAAATATTTACGTTTACACATAATGCATGTGTTCTTGAAACCTAGTCTCAGAAAAAAAATAACCGGGCAACTCTTGTAGCCCTTTTCTGAATCAAGGGTGGAATTGGTGAAATGGAACTAATTTTAACAGAATGGGTGGTCAGTCCCATACTCTATCTACAATCTATAATCTAAGTTGCAAGGATATATTCATTTACACTTCATTTACACAGACCAACAAGTGTAGTTCGCGCTTACAAATGCTGAATGTGTACTTACAAATAAAATCCAAACCTCAAATGAACATAAGCCCCACAACTTTTGCCAACCTTCCCTGAAACAGGGGTGACATTGGCAAAGTGAACCATTTTTTACAGTATGGGTGGTCAGCCTCATACCAACCTATAAGTCAAGGAATATGAATAATAAATTACATTTAAATATAAAAAAGAACAAAAACCTTACAAAGAAATCCATACAAAAAAAGTCAAAAATTTCCTATGCAAAAAAATGTAGCAAATGAATACACCAACATTAGAAATCAACATTGCAGATTAGCCGCCACTTCTTCCTGTCCTTGCATACTTCTTTCATTTCATCCAGAATCATAACCTTTTTTATATATATTTTCATTAATTCAGTCAACTGTTCCTTGACTTATAGGTTAAGGTTGGTATGCGGCTGACCACCCATATGCTGTAAAAATGGTTCACTTTGCCAATGTCACCCCTGTTTCAGGGAAGGACGGCAAGAGTTGCAGGGTGTATGTCCATTTGAGATTTGTTTTTTATGTTGTAGGCTCACATGAGGCATGTGCAAGCGCGAACTTGTACATGTCTGGTTGTGAGAATGCATGTAATGTGAATCTCCAATGTAACATATCTTTGCAACTTAGATTAGATTAGATTAGTTAGTTATTTTTTTGTTTTTCTTCGCGTGTGTTCCTTTAATATTTAAGGCACAACGTTCCAGGCTAGATTAAGGTCGATAGCAAATTCCTTATGTGACATTGGCACAGCTTGCCTTTTAATTTTGGTAATGGTACGTCATACGATATCTGTGTGTCTACCAGTCATGATATTGAGTGAACATAATATTAAAGCAAATCGATTAGGTTTTATCGAAGCAAAAAAATAATACAACAAGTATACCTACAGCATTACTTAATAGGAGAAAATTAGAAACAATACAAATCTCTTATTGAAACAAAAGAGGAAAGTTGGAAATAGAATCGAAAGACTAGAAAGAAAATAGATTCATTGGGATAATGGTATCTTCTTATTTGTCATGTATTCTGCTGGATCCCCGCAAAGTTGGAGATTACTTCAACAAACCTGCCTGTCCTGGGCCTGCAGTCTCAGCGGGCGTCGGTAGCTCTTATGATAACTATTCGAAGATAAAACGCAATAAATCATGGTGGCGCGTCAACAGCTGATCGCTGTACCCTAAAATTGTATTTGTATCAGCGGTTAACGAGTTGCCATACTTTGTGATGTTCTATCTTCAGATAGACTATAACCACTAGACTACGGTACTATGAGCATGATTTAAGTTAGGAGAAAATATCTAAATATTTGACACCCTTAAAGGAATCGAACCCTAGTCCTTCGGTTTTGAACCTGAACGTTCTAGCAAATGAGCTATAATTTAGAGAAAATTTGACTTCATTATATGACTGACTACTCGAGCAGAGCTTAAGTGAGAAATGCGCGTAATTTGTGTGAAATCGGGTTAAGGTGAAGAGGACTCGATAACGACCTACCTCAGACTGAATGTGTGTCAGTGTGTGCGGCTCTTTTATATACTCCTCCGTGCGATGGCTTGCGCTTACACCTACGCTGCGACTGCAAGGGGCACAGCTACAATGAAAGCGCCAACAATCTCAAATATTAATTTGAGCACGCGAAAAATGTGTACCTATGTATTCTTGATTGCAAAGATATATTAACATCTTAGATTCATATTAATGCGTGCCCACAAACAAATACTTGTAATTTTCGTGTTTACTAACACAATGAAATTCAATTTTCAAATGAAATATGAACATAAACCTTGCGACTCTTGCCACCTTTGTCTGAAACAGGGAGCATTGGAAAAGTGAATAAATTTGTGCACTATGGATTTTTGACTTCATACCATTATAAGTCAAGGAACTCAAATTTTGGAAAATGCATTTTTAACTGTAACCCGCAATAAAGTCTTACGAGTATACTTTATCAAGATCAAATTATAATATTCACCATGCTTACTTGACAGTGGTTAGCGACGTATTTTTGATCACGGATTTTCGGAAAAATAATATCTTCAACTTGAAATCACCTATGGGAGGAGATAATAATATGTCGTGTAGTAACAATCTTCGTTCACAGGTGACAATATTTTTTTCTGACAGCTCAGATCGTGCGCTTTCACAAAAGAAACGCTTCAGGTGCGAGACGCGGAAACCCACTCAGTCTCAAGTTTTTCCAAACTAGAATGGAAATTAATATCTCATCGAAATCGTCAACAGCGAAAGGAGGGCTAGTACTACGCAAGCAATCTCCAGTTGTACAACAATAAATTGTGCTACAGAACACCAAATAACTTATTGTTATATTTTACTTTACTATTTATTTCAAACCCAAAAATAAAATACCGGCAAGGTTAACATAGCTTTCTCAAAAAATGTTTACCAGTCTCTAGGGAGCTGGGAAACCCCCCTTCAACTGAAGTGGTTGGTGTATGGCTCTTACCTAATTGTAATAATTAACAGGCTCCACTCGCCACATGCGAAACCCTTCGAGAATAACTCGGCAAGAAGTTGCACTATATGTGTAGCTCAGTAGCGTTTTTTTTACTAGGAATAAAAAAAATAAAAAATAAAAATAGAAACAATAATAATGTTTCTTTGCATTATGGCACACTCGTTGCGGATGTGTACGCTGCATGTATGTGTGTGCTAGAGTGCATAGAAATGCAATTCTACGATGTAATGCAAAATTGCAATCTTTATCGACTCGAGGACATAGCTTAGCAAAGAACGCTGATAAAACTGTCAAAGGTAGCTAGCGCCTCGCTCGGAATGTGTGCGAAAATACTGGTGAAAAATGCACGAAAGTCTAGTTGTGTAGTGGTAATCATGTTGACTTTATACTAGAAGCTACTAAGTTGTAATACCTGGGACGCTTAATTTAAAAAAAAACGTGGTTTTATCCGGGTCCGGTCAATAGCTCAGTTTGTAGAATGTTTGCGTACCGACCCTGACGGCAAGGTTTAGATCGACACCAAAGGTTTCAGAAATGTTTTCCCGTTTCGGTGTTTCTTTCAAATATTAAGTGAAATACTGGTGGGGAATACTTAGCCTTCACAAAAAATAAGAACCGGCTCCTTCGGGAGCTGGGAAACCCTCACTTCAAGTGAAGGAGTTAGCGTAAAACTAGAGGAATACAATTCGCGAACCTTTTTTTACTTAGACAGAAACCATTTACATTGCATTCTTTATCACGAATTGTCATGAAAAAGCCACGATCATATACAGTGCAGGAGGTCAGTTTTATAGCTACCTATTAGTTAAGAACAATGGCTTAATTTTATTTATTTGTTTACAAGTATCCATAAATTGTTGATAAAAAGGTTTGGGCTGCCATATTTCTATTTATGTTTTATGGATGAATATTTTTTAGAGCATCGTTAGGTAGTAAATGTCAAAAATTTTAAATTAATGTGTAAACGATCTGCTTCTTACTTTAATAGAATTTTCTTCGAAGGGTCAAAAGAAGAAAGCTACCAAAGAATGTAAAATGAAATTATATGTAGAAGTGAGCAATAAAAAACATAAAAAACAAGTGTAAAAAACATGAGATACCAGCACCCCGAGTTTAAAGCATTTACATGAACTCCCCTCTATAACGAATATAGAAAAAAGTATTAAAACTTAAAAACTTATCGGGGGTGCTGTCGTATCGTTCACACATTTTACCATAATATGTCGAGGTACAGAAGTAACTTTTAAACTAATAGAGCTACTGCGCCATTCGTTAATGCATCATCAAAGGCCACCTCATGCATCCACAATCTTCGATCACGAGCGACAGCAATTTTAACAATTCAGTTCGTGGTCGTAGAAGGATCACGTGTTTTGATGACATCGGATACTATGAAACGTTGAAGAACCCTTACGCCTCTACTTCGCGGTCTACAACAGTTACAGAAGAGACCCCAACTGAGGTGGCTGGACGACTTCAAGGGAACTAACTGCCAGCTGGGGATAGCTGAATACAGCAGCCGATAGAGAAACACGGAGAAGATTTGAGGAAGTCAACGGAGGAATGAAAGAGAGACTTTCAAATGAAATTTAAACAGTATATTATTAAACAATTATTAATACACAATTATATTGCCTTGACTTATAGGTTGGATTCCTTGACTTATAGATTGGTATGAGGCTGACCACCCATACTGTAAAAAATGGTTCACTTTGCCAATGTCACCCCTGTTTCAGGGAATGTCGGCAATAGTTGCAGGGCTTATGTTCATTTGAGGTTTGGATTTTATTTGTAAGTACACAATCAGCATTTGTAAGCGCGAACTACACGTGTTTGTTTGTGGGCATACATCTGAGAGCTTTGAATGAATATATCCTTGCAACTTAGATTATTATTATTTTTATTATATTGTAACACCGGGTTTCAGTCTAGTGATTAATTCGTAATCGAAAGGCAGTGTTACAATTAGAGGTGGCCGTTTAAACGAAAAGCAGTTTATAATAGCTGCTTTTTATTTTAAGCAACTAAGCGCGCTTACAATTTAAACGAAAAGTCGTTTTGAAAAATAAGCGTATAAAAAGTTGCTTATGCTTATTTTATACGCTTATTTTTCAAACGCTTAAATGGCGTGTTATAAAGCTAAATCTGCCGTTTTTGTTTCTTACACTTTATGGTCTTAGCAAAATAGTTACAGTAATGAAAAAAATCAAGCATGTTTATTATTTTTTTATCTTAATTACAAAGCTTAAACAAAATATATAACTTAAGAATTGCCACCACAAAGAAATATTTAAAAAAAACGCGTTTTTTTTACATTTTTAGCTTTTTTTTTCGTGTGTGCTGTATTTTGGATTTTTTTTTTTGCTTTTTACTTACAGAACTATACATTGTTTAGGTTCAATACTCAAAATTTTTTCAATAATGTCAATAGTTTTTGAGTAAATATGGAAAAACTGAAACTACAAAATGAATTAAATTTTATATTTACAATAAACCCAAAAAACGAAAAAACGCTTTTTAAGCTGCTTATTTTAAAAAGCGTAAGCGTTTTTTCGTTTTTTTTACTAAGCCGTTTTTTCCATCTCTAGTTACAATTCCTAGCAGAGTACAAAAAATATGTTTGTTTTTTTCTGGGTTGAATAATTCATCTGCCTTTACCACATAGCAAAACTTTTTTAAAACTTTACAGCAACTGGATCCTATCTGTCATTTTGTAATAACTATAAAAAAACAGCAGAGGGCTCTTGAGGCTTAATCACAAAGAAGCGCAGCATTTACCAAATTAAAAAAATTTATAAAGAATAATTTGCAATAAAAAATAGAGCGTTTTTATTTGTTTTAAGACCCTGTGCAATCACACTTTGAATTTTTGATACGTCGTTGCACCTTAGAGTATTCTTCAGTAATAAAGCAATTCACACCCACATCATTCAGAGTTTATTTTGAAAACAATCACAAATTGTAAAGTTTAGTGTTTCCAGAAGTTTCAGCTTATGCTCATAAACATCCTATACTACAAGTAAATACCTATTCATACTACCAGAATAGATAATGTTATTGATTTACAACCACTTGAAAACACTGATACAATTAATTACTTTACAATCAGGACAAATTAAAAACGCTTAAATTATTTAAAAGGAGAAACACTCGCAGTGATGGGTTTATCCACTATCCATAAATTACTGGGCTAAAAATTAGTGCGCTATAAACGAGAATAAAAGAGTGAAAGACTTGACTTATAGATTGGTATGCGGCTGACCACCCATGTTGTAAAAATGGTTCACTTTGCCAATGTCACCCCTGTTTCAGGGAAGTACGGCAAGAGTTGCAGGGTGTATGTCCATTTGAGATTTGGTTTTCATGTGGTAGGTTCACATGTGGCATGTGCAAGCGCGAACTTGTACGTGTCTGCTTGTGAAAATGCATGTAATGTGAATCTCCAATGTAACATATCTTTGCGACTTAGATTAGATTAGATTAGAAAGTACAAATGAGCACAATGAGATGGTTTGGGCATCTAGAAAGAATAGAACGATGAACGACTGACATGAAAAGTGTACAAAGGTAAGCATGGAAGGAGCAAGGGACAAAATGGATTGATCAGATAAGCTTCTTCTTCTACTTCTTATCCGTTTCATATATGTAAGTACCTGAAGGATCTGTTTGTGCCGCTACTTCCTCCTGTGATCCAGACTGCCAGCTATCACGCCATTCATGGGGGTTTCTTCCGGTTTGCTTCCCTTGAAGAGCGATACGTGGGATCCTATCATTTCCCATTCTATTTACCAGTATCGCCTTCGCTGGCTTCTCCATCTTACAATGTATTCCGTACTACGCTCATTCCTTATTTCAGTGTTTGTATGCCCAGTAGTGTGTTCTCGGTAATGCATCGTAGTATCTTAGTAAGAAGTCCTCATAAGGGACTTTGTCCTCAAGGTATCTGCTCTGGTCTCTATACCGTATGTGGAAATTGGTCTTACACAGGTTTTGTAAATTCTTGCTTTACTTTCTATTCAAATCAAATCAGCGAGATTGCAAATGACTAGAACATACAGAGCGAGAAAAATATGATAAATGGATAAAGTGATGAATGTCGAGGAGATCAAATAAATATGCAAGGACAGAACAATATGAAGATACATCTGAGAAGGTTCTGGCCATCCCTATCGGCATGGCGGCTGGATATAAGTAAGTACTGCTGTTTCACAATACTTGAACTTTCTAGAATATGTGTGAAGAATCCAGAGACGTGCTCTTTTTATATTTTTTGTTATTTTTATCTCTAGTAAAGTAAAAAATGAATGCATTTAACCCGCTGTTAATATTTTTCATGATGATATATTTATTATCTTTTGCATCGTCCTCATCATCACCGCATATTGTTTCAATAAAGACATAAACCAGACAGCAAGGTCTACTCTAGCTTCGTGACCTTTGAAATATTTTTTTATATGGTTATCGTACGTGCAACACAAATATTTACTCTTCTGATTCACATCCGTCTAAAATCAAAGCTGCAGATGCATAATAATTAAAATATATATCCTCATACATGTAAGCGAGCCAGAAGTGTGCATCCCATAGATGCAAATGCACCTATATAACTTATAAATAATTGTAAAATAATCACAGTCCGAGTCCACATCACGGTTTTCATCCAGATCATCTTCATTATCACCACACACTTCACGCTGAAGAAGCCCATCGTAGACTGGGCGAAATGTCCGGAAGCTTCAGCTCCCATAGACCACGGCAACAGATCCCGGAAAACATCACTCCAGTATCATCAGCCGGCCGTGTAAGCCTAAAACTCTTATGTAAAATAATCCATTATTCAAAACGCTAACATTTTTTTTTTTAATTTTTGATAAGAAGATGAAGACTATAATTATGGATTTCAAAATAAAAACAATGTGGTAGGAAAAATAAAGACAACATTATAATACCAGTTGTGAATACATCAATAAAAGATAACTACCTACTGTTCTATGAATGGCAATCAAATCTGGATCTATAATCTAAGTTGCAAGGATATATTCATTCAAAGCTCTCAGATGTATGCTCACAAACAAACACGTGTAGCTCGCGCTTACAAATGCTGATTGTGTACTTACAAATAAAATCCAAACCTAAAATGAACATAAGCCCTGCAACTCTTGCCGACATTCCCTGAAACAGGGGTGACATTGGCAAATTGGATTATCTTTTAAAAAAGAAAATTTTAAATTTAAGTCAATAAACAAAGTGGCAAGAGGAGTGAAACCAACGTTCTTCTTACAATTATGAGTGCTTAAGGACATGAACATAAGAGGAACGGAAGGGATCTGAATATTAACTGTAGTATTTTTATATTTATGAATTTGAGTTGCTGAGTAAAACTACCTTGCCGGCATTTGGTGACGGCGGAGTGCCAATCTTCACGAAACGGCGCTATATCAAGTCATCATCATCATCATCATTTGTATTTTTGGTTTCAATAAACACTGAAAAGGGAAATCATCTCTGACACCCAGACTGGGGATTGAACGTAGCCTTCTGGCATGTAATACAATCATTCTACCAACTGAGCTATGTCTATGGTATTTGTGCCGTTTCCATTATACACAGAGCGTATTTTTTACAGAATAACATTTCTTATTTGAAAACAATGCCATAAACTTCATACATATTTTTAAGAACATTTAATTAGTTGAACTAATTATAAAGGTAAACATATATTTGTTATTTTAAAATTTTATGTCTTTTCAAATACCTTGATTAATTGATAATTTTACGGTAATTATTTCTTATTTTTACTCGTATTTTTAAACACTTATCAACTACAGCCGCCATCTTGCAAAAAGTCACTTTCGATAGTTCAGCACAAAGTTAGCTGTGTCAAAGAAAAATAAAATAGTCATTGATTTTATCAGTTTGTAACACACAATCACATAAGCGCCCTCCATCAACTGTCAACGACGCACATACGGGTATTTTACTTCAAACAGTGGGCAAAAATATTTTTTCATCCATAACGGTGGCGGATCTGTAATGTTGGCGGCTAGGGCTAGGGTTTTTCAAATTAGAATTTTGTATTTGTTTCGATGTTTATACATATTTATATTTGTTTATTTTAAAAACGTAATTTGTTGTGCATGTTCCTTGATTTATAGGTTGGTATGCTGCTGACCACCCATGCTGTAGAAAATGGCTCACTTTGCCAATGTCACCCCTGTTTCAGGGAAGATCGGCAAGAGCTTCAGGGTGAATGTTCATCTGAAATTTGGGTTTTATGTTGTAGGTTCACATGTGGCATGTGCAAGCGCAAACTTATGTGTATCTGATTGTGAGAATGCATATAATGTGAATCCCTAATGTTATATTTCATTGCAACTTAGATTAGATTAACGTAGCTACGTTCAATTTAATCCGTTTAGGTCTATACAAGAGATAAGCGCTTCTTAAAATTTTGGCACGCAAATATGAAATATTTTGTATTAACTTTGTGTCAAAAAGAAGAAGTAAGATGTTACACACTTTTTTAAACCGATTTTCACCAGATCGCTCTTTGCGTTTTTCAATGTTTTAAACACATTCAACCCTAATTCATCTAATTGTTTAAAGTTGTAAATCTAGATATTTCGAGTGCGATTTTCGACATGGTGTGATGATTCTCTGTCAACATATTTAATGTTCGAGGCGCTAACTCAATTTGTTTCCATTCAGCAGGGACTTGCACCGTGTAGAGGCTAATAAACGATAATACAAATAATCTGGCTTATTTGCCTTTCAAAAGTAAAACATAAAAAATATGTTTGTGAAAAAAATACTCTTTATAATTTTGTTCAGCGGAAACTTTGTAGAACTCCATTTTAGTTTAAAAAAAAAAACGAACATGAAACATTGTTTTATTCTACTTGGTTGTTGTTGAACTAACAAATAATGAGTATCACAGGCTTGATGGCCATCTTCAGATAAACTGAAACATTAACGGTAATGAGAACTCAAAAGGTAACAGACTTTAATATTTTACACCCGAAAGAAAAATCAAAATACAATAAGACTAGAACATTCTTGCTTTTACGGAGTGCGTTTGTATATCGACGGTTAAAGGCAGTAAGCGACATTTTGGTCAAAAATGAGTTATGGTTGCTATCCTACTTGAAATTTTACGCTCTTTCTAATGCGCTAACTCCCATAGCTCTACGATGATTTTTGTGTTGTTTATGCCCAAGCAAACAACTGCGTTTAAGAAGTATATTTTGGGCTTTTTGGTCCTAAAGGCGTTGTTGGTGGCATAAAAAAATCGTAAAACATTGTAAAACCATATTAATGGGAATGCCAATAAATGCCTTTATATTTTAATTTCAGAGCTGTTTTATAAAAAATGAAGAAGTTATGTCATTTTTCTGCAATCTCAACAATCTGAACAATTTAGTTTATGTCGCCTACTGACTTTAACCGTCGATATGCTCATTTTAACATTGTGTATGTTACTACGGATGGATAACGATTTCAGATCACGTATATTCTATGGACTTGCCATTGATTGTTACTTTACTACCTAACAATAGTGAGGTAACAGAATGTGATTCATTCGACAACTAAACGCACCACAGATAATCACCTAACATTCACCATTCTTGTGTGATCCTATTTTGCCGATTTTAAAATGTCTCTTGTTGGCCAGATTTCAAATAAGTAGGTTTTTAGTTTGTCACTCTTGCCTTGATCTGAATCAGTCATTTAATATCTGACCGTAATGCATTTTTATTGACTGTACACTATACTGGTAAAACTTGGTTCACTTTCACATTATCACCGCTGCTTCAGGAAATGGCGGCAAGAGCTGCAGCGGTATGTTTGTTTGAGATTCGGGTTCTTATTTTGTATGAAATTACACATGCAGCATGTGTTAGTGTGAACTTGCACGTGCCTGCTTGTGGGCAAACGCAAAAACGCAACTGAGCTACACATATAGTGTAACTTCTTGCCGCGTTATCCCCGAAGGGGTCGCATGTGGCGAGTTGAACCTATTTATTTTTACAGGTAAGGGGGCCGGCCGCGTGTTCCCATTCCACAACGCAAAAGGAATCTTCACTCACACATGCGCACGGAAGTATTGCAGATGAGTAAACCTAGCTGAAAACCAACTGTTATCAAATAGCTATATACTGGCACACAAGCAATTTAATGCACATACACAGTTATGAGTGTTGAAAATTGATAAATAAGACAGCTGGATTACATTTAATGAAAAGTTTTTTTATTTAATTTCTATATAAATGACTCTTGAAAATGACGACAGTCGAAAGTACTCGAGGATAAATCAACACTCATAACTGTGTATGTGCATTAAATTGCTTGTGTGCCAGTATATAGCTATTTGATCTATAATAATCTATAATCTAAGTTGCAAGGATATATTCATTTAAAGCTCTCAGATGTAAGCCCACAAACCAACAAGTGTAGTTCGCGCTTACAAATGCTGAATGTGTACTTACAAATAAAATCCAAACCTCAAATGAACATAAGCCCCACAACTTTTGCCGACCTTCCCTGAAACAGGGGTAACATTGGCAAAGTGAACCATTTTTTACAGTATGGGTGGTCAGCCTCATACCAACCTATAAGTCAAGGAATAACAGAATGATAACAGTTGGTTTTCAGCTAGGTTCACTCATCTGCAATACTTCCGTGTGCATGTGTGAGTGAAGATTCCTTTTGCGTTGTGGAATGGGAACACGCGGGCCGGCCTTACGCCAACCACTTCAGTTGAAGTGGAGGTTTCCCAGCTCCCGAGAGTGCTGGTACTCATTTCTTGTGAAGGCTGAGTAAACCTTGCCGGTATTTTGTTTTGGGGTTTGAAAATTTGGGCGTGCATTGAATATACAAATTATAGATCTTTAATTTTAATATATCTTTGCAATTTAGATAAAAGGTTATTTAAAACATAAAAACGTTGTATCCCATGATGCGACGTTCCGATTACAATTCTGTAGCGTTAACCATAATACTACGGACGGACGGGGATACTTTTATGTCGATTTTAAATATTGGCCCTTGAGCTCACACGTGTTTGTTTGTATACATGTATGAAATATGAATCTTAAATGTTTGTATACCTCTCTTTGCAAGTTAGATCAAAGATTTACAGTATGGGTATTATTCTTTTTTTCAAATTATAAATGTATTTTTTCCGACCAAAAAAAAAATGTTATAAAGTTAAAGAACAAGTAAAGTAAAGCTGAAGAAGCCCATCGTATAAATGGGTGAAACGACCGGAAGCTCCAGCTCCCACAGACCACGGCAACAGATCCCGGAACTTAATTATTTTAATTACGATAAAATAAGGTGGAATTGTAAAACAATCTTGCTAAATATATTTGAAGGTCGTATAAAAAAAGGTGGCGATTTAATATTTTTTTCAAAAATGTGATAATTATAATTTGGAAATACGACTCAAATGATTTCTATCACAGGGGCGCCACAATTGCATACATGCATGCCACGCAGAAATGACAATCTATAGCGGACATTTGACAGGAGCTCTTACATTGGCCTCCATTCGTTCTTGACCGCTCGTCCAACATCTTTATTGTTTTGGCGAATTTATTTGCTAATCAATCTAAGCTGCAAACACTTTCAGGTACCACAAACGCATTAAATGTGCATTTTACAACACTTTTGATGGCAGTTTCAGGTCGTTGCATATGTTAAAGGATGGATCATGCTCAAGTAAAATTATCAACTTTTACCAAAGATATTTTTTCGCTTCGCATTAAGTATGCTTATAAAAAAAATGGCGCTGATCACTCCCACTTCAATAGAAGTGGTTGTTAGCGCAAGGCATGACTCCTATTTGTAAGAATAAAAAGGTTTTACACGACACATGCGACCCCTTTGAACAAAACGTGATAAAAAGTTGCACTCTTCGCGTTGCTCACTTGAGTTTTTTTTGTATTTGGACATCAGGGAATTTACATTTGAAAATATCCATATTCAGTTGTTGGCCTGGGCCCAGCTCCTCACTTACTAACGCACTCCGTTAGTAGAACCAAAATGGAAAATATCCATATTCAGTTGTTGGCCTGGGCCCAGCTCCTCACTTACTAACGCACTCCGTTAGTAGAACCAAAATGGAAAATATCCATATTCAGTTGTTGGCCTGGGCCCAGCTCCTCACTTACTAACGCACTCTGTTAGTAGAACCAAAATGGAAAATATCCATATTCAGTTGTTGGCCTGGGCCCAGCTCCTCACTTACTAACGCACTCCGTTAGTAGAACCAAAATGGAAAATATCCATATTCAGTTGTTGGCCTGGGCCCAGCTCCTCACTTACTAACGCACTCCGTTAGTAGAACCAAAATGGAAAAGCCAGTTTAATTATTGTGAAATTATATTTGTGTAAAAATGAAATATTCTTTCCTCCTATCAAATTTTGTTTTCATTCCGAGATATACGTTTTACAGATTTAAAACAATTTTAGCGAACGAATGGGATATTCGAAGTCATAACAAAATAAGGGAATAGGTAGGTAGGTACATGAAAAAGGTGTGAAATATAGCAAGACTTACGGACACAAGGACTGAAAGAATACGGTTGATTTGCAATGTTGGCGACTGAAGAAATTTATTTCATTTAATTAAGGTCAGTTTTATTTATATTTGATTAATTATTTTTGTGTCCGATATGGCCACATTCCGTTTATTTTTTGTTCTTTGATTAAAAGGTTGGTATGAGGCTGACCTCCCATGCTGTAAAAACTTAGTTCACCTTTGCAAATGCCTTTCCGGTTTCAGGGAAAGGCGGCAGGAGTTGTAAGATTTATGTTCACTTGAAATACGGCTTATTTTGTATGTACACATGCAGCATGTGTAATGGCGGACTTGCATGTGATTGCTTGTGGGCATGCATTGAATATGAGCCTTAAATGTCTTTACCACTAAAAGTATACATCATACATAGATTGTTAATTTTGAAACGCATTTGCATCAATCATCTGTGTATTTAACGATCCTTTCGTAAGACTGTTTAACTTATTGGTAAAAATAAATACTTTTCTCATGCTATTGCTAGTATTTCTGGGAATAAACGAGGGAAAAATATATAGCTGAGATAATAAGAGATATTCGATCTCATTTTGTATGAAACCTTCGGGCCAGCTCCTTGCATTAGTAGTAAGGCTAGAGGGCTTGTTACTCAATTTGTGTCAATCAGACGTGTTAAAAATAACTAACTGGAATCATCGCCTAATTAAGTGCAACTTAGCGGTCAGTACGTGGCAGATAATTGGAGCCATAACGCAAGTGATGAGTCAAAACGGACTTTATACCGTACACTTCAAGACTGCTCAGACGGAGATAGTAAGTGAAAGACAAAAGTTGAATTTATTTTCTTATTACAGAGAAACTCTAGGTGGCCTTAATTGTGTATGAAAACGTTGTCAAAAGTTTGAAAGTAAAGATTTGGAGACGTTTAAAAGGATATTCAACACACCTGTGTTGTGTAAACATGAAATTGCTGTTGAACTACAAGGTTGTCGGCCGATAGACTTAAGATGTAAATTGATCTTTGATGTTAAAAGTTTTTGGGCATTAGAAAGCTTTAAGGTGTTTTGTGGCTTTCCAAAAAGAAGTCATTAGGAATCATCAGTGTACAAATGGATTGATGAAGGTACATAGCAGTAGGTCGTTTATGTACAGAAGAAAGAGTGCTGGAGACAGGATGGAACCTTGTGGGGCACTGGAGATTGTTGTGAGTTGACCTATTGTAGAACCATCAATGACTGTCTGAATTGATTTTGTTTTTGCAAGCTGGATATTTGTTAACTAGTGGAGGTGGAAGTCCAAAGGCCGACAGTTTGTTTAGGAGACTGGAGTGCTACAGCCTATCGAAAGTTTTGGAAGTATGAGTATCAAGGGCTGCATTTCGCTCAGCAGATCAAAGTGTCGGCTCCCAATGTGTGTAACATACGTTAGTGAGTCACCACTGGAACGATCGCGATGGAAGCCGTGCTGACGGTCGATGAGCAATTTACAAGTCTCCAAATAATTCACAAGCTCGCTATTGTTTAAACTTTTCTGTGTTTTGTTTGATTGTACTGGATCACTCGTAATTATTGGTTGCTGTCGATTATTTGAAGTGTTACCTAATATAAACATGAAACTTGAGTTATCTCTACGTATGGGGAAAAGCTACATCTTTCCGATTGCCCTCTTTGACATGGAATGACGGACGCTTCGGATGTTGAATGTTTCCTAGGTGGATCTAGTCACAAATAGCGAGGTTCTTTTCCCGTATGAATGCCACAGCCCAACTTCTGATGTATCTTTCGTCTCACAGTGATAAAGGTGCAAATCGCTGTAATGATTGCTTATCTTCACTGAAGAGGCGCAAGAAGAAGCGGAAGAAGAAACGAACTATTCAAAAAAATATAAACGATTCTTTTTTTATTGATAAGGGCGTAAAAATTTCTTAGAATGTTATTCACAAAGTATTTGTTCCATAGCATGAAGAATCGTTTTTTGTATCAAAAAAATACGTTAAGTGGCGGTTGAGCCACGGATTTTCTGTGTGTGAATAGCACCATTAGAGTTTTAATTTTGAGCTTGCTTTATGTCTATGCCTTGATGCTATCCTTTATCCACTTGCGTAGAATCGTGTTCTTATCATGCTCTGATGGAAAGAGGTAGCATTGGCATCGTCTCCATCACGTGCAATCGATTCCTCTGTTGTTTGTAGCCTTCATTAGCGTTGCCCGCCGCTCCGGCTCTCTGTGTTTGTTATCGTGTACAAATTACCTAAGCAAACCACTGTGCGCTAAAAGACGCGTCGCGAGCTGAACTAACAACTCGAAAAATTATAATCTAACCAGTAATTTCATAAATGTCTCTGCAGAGGGTTTAGCCACCATTAGCAGAATACAGAGCTACAGCTTCGAACCTATCTGTAGTCTAGAGGTAATTGCTACGGACTAGTAAAATAAGGTATTGGGTTCGATTTCTGGTGGTATGAATCAATAATTAAAAAAAAAATATCTTCGTTGGGTTCGGAAATTAATTTGGTTGCATCGAAGATTGGTCCCCACATGTACAACTAGCCTTACAAAAACAGGGTCGCTATTTATTTTTTTCGTAAAAATTTTTGTGGAGAGGATTACAATTTACCAACTTATTTTTTCCTAGCCAGAATAGTTAAATTATCAAATTAAAACCTTTTTTCATTTAAAGTCATTGTACAGCATTATTCATTACTTATTATCCAATGACATTTGTTGAACCAGCGTCAAAATTATGGTCAAGAGGCCGGACAGGAATGGTACTAGCGTCGCTAGTCCTGATAACTGTCTTGCGATGACCAAGCTTGCATAGGGCTTTTAATGTGTGATATACCCAAAGAAAACGTTAACCAAATAAAGCATCGTAATATTTATTTACTTTCATATTTAAGTTATTAAAGTAGGTGTGATTTGTCAAATATACTTCACAACATTCTCAGGCAATTGCTAGCTTGCATTATATTGAACACTTGAACATTAATTATTGCTAGTTCATGAAACGTCTAGGCACATCATTGTACGCCCGATTCCACGATATGCCTGCGACAGGCGTCACCATGTAAAGGTGTTCATTTGGTTTTGCAATATTTCGTACATTTTGAAACGTTGAGGGAAACCTTATGAGCGTGCATTGATAAGTGATCAAAATCATGTACGGCCAAAGATGAAACAATTGACTACTTGGAAATTACTCTTCTTCTTTTTCAGTTCTTTCAACCCTTTCAGACATGTATGGTTGATTTTTACTCTTAGGACCCTTATAAAAATAGCTCTGCCGGCTGATACAGCGATACACTTTCAATAATGATAAAATAACAATTTTATTCCAACATTGTCATGCGGTGTGTGTAATACGCGATCAGCTATATAGCGAAATAAATATAATGTAAGTAAGTATTATAGGAGGAAAGGAAGAACAAAAATGATGAGGAAATTCTGTCTCATTTTGCAGAGTAACTTCACGTTGGCAATATCATATTATTAATTTTCCAATCTCCTTGCCCCGGAAGACAGATGGCGTTTTCCTGGCGTAGATGATAGCCTATGCATTTCTCATTGGTTTGCGTCTTCGCTACAAATAATTTCCTCATAAATCTCGAGTAAACTGTTGCATGCTACGAAATCATAATGTTCCCTGCAAGCTGTCAGTCTAAGAGTGTCATTTTTACATGCTTACTTTTGTGAGGGAGCTTTAAAATACACGAACTTCACAAACACCTATATTTCCGCGTTGACGCATAGAATAACGCATGAAATCTATTCATTCTCACAATTAAAGACGTCAATCTGTTGTCGGGATTTTTGAATCGGGGATTTTCCAGCTCCTTAAGAAGTTGGCTCACATTTTTTGTGTAGGCTGCCTTACCCTAAAACGGGGTTGTATTGGCAAAGTGAACTGATTTTGATAATATTGGTGGTTAGCTTAATACCGATTAGTCCAGGAAATTTGACAAGGACTATGTTATCAAGTTGCTTTTATTGGGATTTTCACACGTTTCTTCGGTTTTCTCAATGTTCTACCCTTAAAAACTGGTTATTCACGTGTCATTATATTTTTCAGAGATATGCTCAGGTAATTGTTTAAAGTCTAGAGGTGAACGCTCAGAATTCGTAATCGAAAGGTCTAAGGATCGATTTCCGCGGAGAACAACAAAATTATATATTTTTTCGAGCTGAGTTGGACGATTCACTATGGTTAGAAAATGTCCATCCAGTCTTACAGCAACTGGGTCTTGCTTGAGTAATAGGCACTTTCAATAACATCAACCAAAGTTCCATAGGGCTCTTGAGGTGTGAAACACC
This sequence comes from Agapetus fuscipes, assembly GCA_951799405.1. Lineage (NCBI taxonomy): Eukaryota > Metazoa > Arthropoda > Insecta > Trichoptera > Glossosomatidae > Agapetus > Agapetus fuscipes. The sequence continues at coordinate 21,149,619 of OX637337.1, forward strand.
CAAAAAAGCCCTCACCAATTTTTCATCCAATTTTTTTTTATAATTTGTCAGCATTTGGGGTAGCAGGAAGAAAAAGAGAAGAAAAAAGCTTATAAGCCACATTTTGAAGAGGAAAGTCAAACTCATAGGACACTCAATTAGACATAGCTCCTTTTTATAATAATATTCGATGAGAAATTCTTGAACAGACGATCAAAAGGTCGTCCAAGAACGTTTCGCAGGTATTCTTGGAGCTATTTCCAGGGTTGAAGTGGCTCATGGATGTCTCCTCCTATTTGCAGCTCAAAAGGATGGCAATCAGCAGAGACAGAAGGCTGGCAGAACAAGGCACTGCCTTTAGAAGATGATGAGCATTTGTTTTTCCATAACTCGCTGTACATTATATTTTTTTCTTTCATAATTAATGTAAAAATAAAAATAAGAAGGTTTTTATGAGTTTTTTTTACATAATTAATTTAAAACGAATCTTCACTATGTCACTACACGCTCTTTGGATATTAGTTATTTAAGCCGTTTTGGAAGAAAACAAATCGTAAACCGTTATGGGAGAACTATATTTTTCTCGGCGTTTCGCTTGCAACGTAGCCAACGTCTTCTGGAGGCATCCTTTCTACAAGACGATCGAAGATAACAATAACTGTTGTTCTCCTATAAGGGTTCATCTAATTTCCTACAAGTGTAATGAATCATTAAAGTTAACTATCTATAATCTAAGCTGCAAAGTTATGTTATTATTTAGGCTCATATTAAATGCATGCCTACAGACAGGCACATGTAGGTTTGCCCCTAAGTATCCTGCATGTGTGCATATAAAAAAAACAAAACATCACTTGAACATACACCTTGCAACTCCTGCCGCCTTTCACTGAAACCGGGGTGGTATTAACAAAAGGGAACCAATTTTTGCAGAACAATAGGTCAGCCTCATACCAACCTATCAGTCAAGGAGCATATAATTAAATTATAATTATTATAATTAGTTAATATGTTAAACGACCGTTTATTTGAAAATGATTCATTCAGCTGATGCTGTTACATGCAAAACTGGCACGCATGAATCACCGCCTGTAGAGAGCAAAACGCATGGAATCTTACAAGTTACTCCCATTAGGTATAATATGTGCAGTATATCAGGGATTCTTAAGTAGCGGTTACATTTGGAACTGTAATTTATAATCTAAGTTGCAAAGATATGTTACACTTAGGATTCATGTTAAATGCATGCTCACAAGCTGACAAGTATAAGTTCGCATCGCATGTGTACTTACAACAAAAAACCCAAATCTCCAATGAACATAAGTCTTGCAATTCTTGCCGATTTTCCCAGAAACACTTTTCAAAAAATGTTTTTTTTTTTTTAAATGAGATATATAGAAAGAGTTGTATAGATCCAAAAGCGGTAATCTAGGATTGTAATAGAAAATTTAAGTGAATGCATGGAAACATAATTGAATTTTATTTCTTTAAGATTTTTTTTTAAGTGAATGAACTTATTATTACGCAATGCTCATGAAAAACTTCTAAACTACAGAATTTCCACACGTTGATACTGTTTTCTCTCGTAGAAAATAGGAAAACGTGCATTTATCTTAGAAACCCATGTTAGCTTAATACGGTATACAAGCGGGAACCTACTTGTGGGTATGCATTGAGTATAAGCATTGAATGTCAATATATCTTTGCAACTTTGATTTTAGATTGAGTGTATTAAATCTGTACATATTTTCTACAATGCCATTTTATTTGACAGGAAGATACAATTCGTCGTGCAATTGTCACAAATGTAAACTGCGCTTAATGGAGTTGGCATTTTTTAAATTCATCGAATGGAATTCATCAATAAATATTTCATGACCACAGCATCACATGACTGTTCACAGCTGCAATGATTTTTATTGCCACAGTAATGCACTAATTAAGAAGAATGAGATACGTTTTGTTTTAATGTACTTGGAACACCAATGTTGTCCGAATATTAAAAATATCTCTCGGCCATGTGCCGTCACCCATAATAAATTCCCAGTAAACTGGGATTTCTTCTAGTTTACAACATTTAGTCGGTCAAAGAACAAACTAAGAATTTATAATTTTTCATAAGATATCGAAATAAAGAAATATACTAAACTGCACATTAATAATAATATTGATTGTAGAATATATTTCTTGATGTGAACTCAATTACTTTTAAAGCTGATTTTCTTGCGTATTAAAAAGTATATCATCTAAATTTGCATTAGAACGGCGTGCTTATAAAATGCAACCACAGTTAAAATTTTAAAGATTTAAATAAATGAAAGAAAATGATTTGTATGGATGAGAGAGAGAAAGATAAGCGCTTCTGGCGGTCAGATTTAGAAGTACCTAATCCGGCCAAATGACGACATTTATTTTCGCACCCTTTTCAATGTTCCAACCTTATTATAATACTTTTAGATCAGCTGATGTGTTCCTTGAATAATAGGTTGGATTCCTCGACTTACAGGCTGGTATGATGATGAACACCCATTAAACCCCCACCCACCCATAAAAATTGCTTGACTTTAGTTAAAATCGCCCTTCCCTGTTCCAGAGAAAGTCGACAAGAGTTGCAGGTTATCTGTTTATTTGATGTTTGCGTTCCATAAGCGCATAATTCAAAATTTTATCTGGCCCTCTCATGAAAAAGTTTTTTCCGAGCCTGGTTTATTTTAATAACATTAGTTATTGCGTTTTCGCGTCTAAGATTAAATTTTTTTTTTTTTTTAATCTACAACTCACCTGTATGAAGTTTCAGTCATCCCTTCAGACGGGTGCACAAACGCAGAGGTCAATATTTAAGTCACAAAATGGATCATTTTTTCCACACACTGTTTCAAACTGTCTCGAGATTGTGCGAGTACTACATTGAATTAATTAGTATTAAGTGTCATAGACATCCAAACTATATGAAATGTAGAAAGTCTACCGCTCAGGATTTCATAAAAAAACGGTCCGTAGACTATTGATTAACGTTATGGATTCGTGAACCGAAGGTCAGATATTTTATTTTTGGTATTGCATAAAAAAATATATATGAATTTTTCCAAAAAATGCTCTTCGTTGGTTTGAACTACTTTTATCAGAAGATTGGTCACAAAGGTTTATCCAGCGTTACAGCAACTGAGACTTTGAAATTGGGAAATTACCGCTGACTAGTGACGAGCAAGCATACCGAAGGCTCTTGAAGTGTGATTCAGGCAAAAATAGCGCTCGCCAAATAAATCAACTTGATTTATTTGATTTTTTTTGGATACTTATAATTTGTACCACAATTTCTGTTACTTTTAAAATGTCTTTGAGGCTTTCATTTGAAATCCGTTATTTAACAAATACTAATATACCGGGCAAATGCCGTATTATATTTTTTAAATTAATATTAGTACAACGCTTAGGACCTTTTATGTTAGTGACCTTTTATGTTTGTGACCTTTTGAAGGTCCACATTTTTTTTATTGCAAGACCCATTTTGAACACTTCGCACGTTTAATAATAAAGAGCAATAACTCAAAAATTGGGAAAATCGAGATTTTGTAATAAAACGCAAGAACAATGTGAGAAGAATAGGTAGAATGCGACAGCCGTTCAATTTGGACGAATATGACCGAGATAAAACATCGGTCGCCTTTTTCATCCCATACAAGTTGTACTGGTTGTCTGAACTTCAAACGTGATTTCCCAACATTCTTATTTTTTGAGTTATTACTCTTTATGATTAAGCGTGCGACTTGAGCTTAATAACTCACAGTTCGTAAAAATCAATAACAACCTTTTCAAGATTTTTTACTTTATAGCAGTCCGAAGGACTGTTATAAAGTATTGTATTCGTCCGGAAAAAAAAAAACGAGGTTTCAACGGAAACGAGTTGTCCTGCACCAGGACATGCAAAAAAACCTAATTTGTCGAACCTGTCCGTCCGTCCGTCCGTATGGATGTATGTATGTATGTATGTATGTATGTATGTCCCAGCCGGAACTACTGATCGTAGAGACACCAATTTTTGGATTTAGAGAATTGACAACCACAGATTTTGATGGGCCGACTGGCATGGCACCACCCTGAAAATTCAAGATGGCTGCCATACAAAAAAAACATAATATTGCACTTTTCTCAAAAACGGCTCTAACGATTTTCTTTAAAATTTCAGTGTGGTCGTTGCTTAAATTGTCGCGAAGAAAATTTGTTATGGCAACACTCTTCCCAACCTGCGTCTATGAGTTGCCATATTAAAGAAAAAAACGATTGTGATTATCTCGGAAATGGCTGGGTTGACAAAAAAAAAATGTTCTACAATATTACGCGCAATATTAATTTCTACAAAATTTTTAAGAAAACTTTAAAAAAATTTTTACTTAAAGTACCGTTTACACGATCTCAAAATTTTCATCGAATATATTAAAAAGACCCATAAAAACGCAATTTTGTAAAACTTTTTTTAGGTTCACAAGAAAGAAAATTTATAAACTTTTTTGTACTATAATTTGTTGTTCACTATTTTGAGAATTCAAGATGGCTTCCAAAGAGGAGAAAACTTCAAATGCGATTTTCTCAAAAACGGCTCGAACGATTTTTTTTAAATTTTCAGTAAAGTAGTTGCTTGATACATTCTTATCAAATTTAGTTATGGCAACATTTTTGCTAATCGGCGTCTATGAGTTGCCATATGAAAAAAATAAACAATTGTGATTTGCTCAGAAGTGAAAGCGTTGACAAAAAATATATGTTCTACAATATTATACGTAACATTCAATTCTATTTAAAAATTAAATAAATTTTTTAAAAATAAAAACATAAAGGGCCGTTTACATGATATCAAAAATTGAAATTAAAAGGCTACAAAAACCCATCAAAACGCAAAAAACTTTTATGTTTCTTAACTTTACTAGAAAAAACTTTTTTATCACTATAATTCATAGTGAAATATTTTTCAAATTTTAGAAAATTCAAGATGGCTTCCGAACAGCTGAAAATTTCAAATGAGATTTTCTCAAAAACGGCTCCTACGATTTTCTTTATTTTTTTTGCATAATCGTCATTTTAATACTGCTATGTAAAAACAATAACTATTGCCTCATAATTTTCTTTGTTTTGGGGGCTGCCATACAAGAGAAAAAAATAATTTAAAATTTCTCGGCAGAGAAAGGGTTAACTAAAAAATAATGTTCTACAATTGAAAAGCTTTTATATATACCTACATAAATGAATCATTACTTTTTTCAAAAAAATATTATAAAGTATAGCCACCATACAAAGTGACAAATTTTCATACAAAAAATTATTGTAATATTTTTGGTAGCAAAACGTCTAATACCCATAAATAAACCTACATAACAATTCGCTCAATCAATTGCTATACAACAACAATAAGCATTGCCTCTTAATACTTTTTGTTTTGGGGGTTGCCATACAAGAGAAAACAATATTTTAAATTTTCCCGGCAGAGAACGGGTTAACTAAAAAATAATGTTCTACAATTGAAAAGCTCTTATATAAACCTACATACATTCATCATTACTTTTTTCAAATAAATATTATAAGGTGTAGCCACCATACAAAGTGACAAATTTTAATGCAAAAATAATTGTAATATTCTTGGTACTAAAACGCCTAATATAAAATACTAGGCTACGAGTATTAAAATCTAGTAAGTTATACCCATATAATAATCAATCATAACTTTCCAAAATATCAATGAAAAGTATAGGTACCCACCAAACAAAGTGTTAGTTTTGATACAAACGGGATCAATGATAATACTGCAAAAAGACGATTGCTTAAAAAGATTAGCTTCATTACTTACACACAACTAAATGTTTTGTTCTGAAAATTGGCTATGACCTGAAACATGACCGTATTTTGTGCTATAAAGTCCTGTGCAGTCCACTGTACAATTTATTTTTTAATGTTTTAAGCATTATGTAAGCATTAAACTATCACATAAACTTAAGCATAAATAAGTCAGCATTTTCATCATATATGTATCACGACATCACTTTTTTATTAAGCACATTTAAAACCATATTTATCTATTTAATAATTTACCCAATTTCTTAAAGCTTAGAAATATGTACTTTGATTAATTGTTTGAGAAGAAGTGATCACTTTGAAAAAACTTAAAACTTGTTTTTTTAAATTGTTTCTTAGTTCTTTAACTAGTTTTGTTTCTTAAAATTGGCAAAAGGTTTGTGTATAAACCCTGTGAAAGTTCATTTTTATTTCAAAGAGATGTAAAGAAACAACAAGAATCTTTACTCGTCACGCTGTTTACATATTTTTTATCTGATGATGGTCTGAGGTCCGAAATGATTTTTTTTTACATAAAAAAAATAGTGAAAATAAACAGAGTAAAGGAAAACTAATGATTTTTTTACGTCCTTTTGAAAATACACTTTAACGTATTCTAAACGTATAATTTTACGAATTTCGAATAGGATTATTTTAAAGATTTTAAGGAGCATCCGCCTATCTACTCCAGCCATTTGTCACCTAACTAAATAAACAGTACAAATATAAAACGTTACATTACATGTAAACTCAAACATCTCGTTTTACCTAAAATGTATGGAATCTAAAATTCCCATCTAGTGATGCTTTTACAGTTTTTATATATTGTGTGGAAAATGCCACGATTGAGTTTGATTGTAAAGGTCTATACTTGGGGAATAGTTCTGTTGATGAATGGGCAGTGATGCAGAATGAGCAGAAAAATCATCATCCGTCCAAGGTTACAGCATCAAAAGGGGGCAGACCTCTGCAATCATGGAAAATTGCTGACGCATCCAGATTCTGGGTCAAAAAATGATATGAATTCTCTATCCTTACCTCCAACATGTATTTTTTTATATTTTTTAGGGTGGATTTATTAACACAGTGAAAGTCCATTTTTAATTATTTAAAAAATTCAAATGTATTTTTTTGCTTGTCGACTTAGAGAGCTTGGGATCAATTCTTCCAAAAAGTCTCGTGAATTCTATACATTTTTCTTTAATCTAAGTTGCAAGGATATATTTATATTTAAGATTGTTATTTTGTTTTGTTTATAATAAAAACACAAATCTCAAATGAGCATACGCCCTGCAACTCTTGTCGATTTTTCCTGAAATAGCGGCAAAGGTGAACAAATTTTTACAGTATTGAATGGTCATAAATTTATATTAAAAATTGATTTAGAAGTCAAGAAAAGAAGGACACACAACTACGAACTGTACGTCCTGTACCATGTACCAAGACGTTGTTGTGGTTAATAACAATCAGCGGGTCACATTTAGTAAATGAACCAGCAGAGCCTGGAAATGATAGTTGTGGTGACGAACCCAACGGGGCACAGGGCAGCGGTGGCTGCGTTTGATCAATAAAGCCAAGACTCACCCGGGTTGACGTTGACGATAATTACCATCTTCTTCTTCTTATCATACAGGATAATTGAGAGGAGAATAACTCAGCTTCACCGAAAAACATCGTGGCTGAAAAACCTGTGACAATGGTTCAACAAAAGCACCAAGTTCCTATTTCAAGCCGCAGCATCCAAGGTCAAAATAGCCATGATGATCGCCGGTCTTTGATAAAATTGGCACCAAAAGAAAGAATATCAATATTTCAAATATATATTCATAATTACTTCGTTGTTAAGGTACAGTCCAGACTCCAAATTTTTTATTCACGCATTTTTAGAATCCTCATTCCTGGTATTTTTATGATCAACAAATAATTGAACATTTTCATTAAAGTTTACATAATCTTTTTGTCTTCTTTGCAAATGTACACTGCACATTTTTGCGTGTCAGTCAAACGCCGTTATTATAATAATTTTTTTGATAATGCATGTCAATTGTGTGAGGGCCCTACTTACGTTTATTGTTATTTGAAATGGTCATATTTGCGTGCCATTTTTGTTTGTATGCAAACGTAAATTAATGATTCTATTTTGTATTGTTTGTGTATTAACACTGTGAAAATTCATATTGTTTAATTTTATAATTTTTTGATTAATTAAAAACACTGTTTATTTTCACGGATAAATTTATTCAATAAGATTAAATTCTTCATTTATACCTATTGACTAAATTTCATAAAATAAAATTTCTTTTCTGTAATCAATAATCATACCTGATGATGACCTTCTAGGTCGAAAACGTTAGTAATTTGTTTAAAGAATTTAATCTTATTGAATAAATTTATCCGTGAAAATAAACAGTGTTTTTAATTAATCAAAAAATTATAAAATTAAATTAATGATTCTGTTTGGAGGTGTATTTTAATTTTTATCAATCTTTGTATTAACTTAATAAAGTACTCAATGATTTCAAAGAACATCGTGGCTAAAAATTTAAAATCAAAGGTTTGACAAACCACTTACAGCCATTACAACGCATTTTCCCTAGTTTCTCTATGTTTTTTTTGAACCAGCGATGGATTGCAATCTAAGAAGTGTATGGAAATGTATGAAAGCTTTCACACGGTTTGCCCGTTAATCAGTCGTTACACTTATTTTTAATTTCTGTGCCTCTTCAGCGAAGATTAATAATCATCAAAGCGATTTAAATCTTGGATTCTGCGGCACGAAAAAGGGGTCTTGTGCTTCCGCCAAAACACTGTCTCAAGTTTTTCGACCAAGATGGTCTCCTTTGACCTGGAGCTTGTCGTCCCTCGATTCTTTCCTGCATAATAAGATGTAGGAGCGAAGTTCATTTCTTATTAAGTGGTTGAAATAAAACAGTTTGCCTTTTTGATGGACGTCAAGCGTTTAGTTCTGGTATTTATACAGGAAAATACCTCGGCATTTGTGACTGGATCTGAAGCCATTATACACTAGAATCTAGACGCATTCTGCCACCATCCTATTGGTTTGTCTATGGTGTTTTCTATCCGGCGCCGGGTCGAAAATCAGGAGTGTATGGAGATGTTCGAAAGCTTACACACGGTTTGTCCAGTAATTCATAGACGAACCCTACGTAATGCGTTGTGTATAATGTAATCTATTCTAAGTTGCAAATATATGTAAGATTGGGAGTTCAAATTACATGCATTCTCAAAAGCAGACACGTACAAGTTCGCGCTTGCACAATCCGCATGTGAACCTACAACATAAAAATCAAATATTAAATGGACATACACCCTGCAAATCCTGCCGACCTTCCCTCAAACAGGGGTGACATTGGCAAGTGAACCATTTTCTACAGCATGGGTGGTCACCCGTATACCAACCTATTAGTCAAGGAACATACACAACAAAGTGACGAAAAAAAGAGGCGTTTGTTTCTACAGTGAAAATAGGTTATGATGGTTGTCGATTTTTATGAATGTCACTCATGGTTGATGCTCTGTATCGCAGATTGTAATTTGTAATGACCGTTGAATTGTTTGTATTTTGTACGTGGGCGACAGAGACGTCGCTGGGTGGGTCAGAGCAGGACGGCACGCGTTTGTCGCTTCCCACTTTACCGACCGGACTACCGCTACAGAAGTGACTGAATTAAAAAAAAAAACAGACAATATGACACTTTCGACGTATCGCTTGTAATGGACAGTGATGCTAGTTTATAATGTACGATAGTTCTTTGACTTATGGTTCGTATCAGGTTGACTTCTAAATCTGACAATAATTTATTGCCACTTTAGGGCTTATAATTATAATTGATGCATACACCCAAGCAGGTACATGCAAGTTCACACTTACGTATGCTGCATGTGTGCATATAAAATAAAACAAACCTCACATGAACATAAACCTTGCAACTCCTGCCGCCCTTCCCTGAACCAGGATGGCATTGGCAAAAGAGAACCAGGTTTTGTGTGAGCAATGGAGGGTCAGGCCTATACCAACCTTTTATAGAATGAAAAAAACGGATTTTACTGACCGTGCAAAAGAGAAGAACGATTTTCTCTACGTTTCGTCGGAGTCATATCCGACGTCCTCAGGAGCGTGTCTTTTCTACGAAGAAGAACCACGAACTGTTGAATTGTTGTTTGATCGTGGCCGAAGGTTGTAGGTTCCGTGTAAAATCCGTTTTTTTCATTCTATAAAATATCTAACGACCGTAATCATAATTTAAAATCTTTAATTATACCAACCTATTTGACAAGGAATAATTACCAACACAAAATAGCTTGTAGTCGGTTCCTCAGGATCTGTGACATCACAATTGTTTTTTTATTGGAGTTTGTGTCGACTTTATAAAAGAGAATAATAGGTAAACATTTTCAAAAACACACTGAGATCAAAGTGTTGTTATCGTCCATGCCCGTGTTCCCTCTGCGTCTCTCCCGTGCTGCGCTACGAGTAGCTACTTCGGTTCATTCAGTCCTCGAGGCGCGCGACAAATTAAACCAGACGATTGTACAGAGCGCTAAGCTGACAACGGCTCACATTAGGCGTGGGATCAGCAGCGGACCAAACGCCAAGCCTACATAAAACCGGCTGCAGACGCGTGCACAGGGTAGAGGCAAATATCTAACAGAGATAGACTGCGTATGGCTTCACAAACACACATTTTTGGTGGGATTCGAAACCGAGCTCTCGGCATGGAATGCAAACGCTCTACCAACTATCAACCGGACCTAATGTAAGGCCCTAAGTATAAAGAAGGTTGAGTATCGTGTTAGAATTGCTCCAGACATATTATTTCGGCTATATTTTTTACAATATAATTCTCCTTCAAAAGGGATTGAATAAAATACTGGTAAGTAAATTGTTAAAGTGCAAAAATGTCATCTGACTCGACGTGAACCAAGGCAATATCTTCAATTTGGAGAACATTGCATTCTTTCCGCTGCACTGGCTCGCAAACTTCACTACCCGAAGTATAAACTTAACTCTTACAAAAAAGTCTACAGACACTAAATCGCTCGCTAGTGTTTCTGTTTTAGTTTTTATACATCAGGTATGTCAAACTCAGATGATATTGCGGGCCACATGGTCTATTGTGTACTAAGTCAGTCGAGGTCTAGAAATTTATTTCAAGATTTACAGAATTCGATATCGTAGGACGCAGCCCCTGGGAAAAAAACCCTCAACTTCAAAAATGAACGTCAAATTAAAATCGTCAACGGGAGGAGGGGGAGAGGAAATTAAAACCCTCTCAATCCTAAAAATGACCAATCGTGTTAGTGTGTGTTTTTATACGACGCAACGCAAAGCTTAACGTATATAGCAACTTCTTACTGCGTTGTTCCCGAAGGAGTGGCATGCGGCGTATGGAACCTATTTCTTTTCAAAAATTAGTGAGCCGACCAACCATTTGAAATGAAGATGTCCTAGTTCCCGAGAGAACTGGTTCTTATTTCTTCTGAAGGCCGTAAAGTAAACCTAGCCGGTATTTCAATATCTGGGAATGAACCATCCAACGGGAAAGCATTTCTGACACCCTTAGTGGGGATCGAGCCCCAGTCCTCTGGCATGGGACGCAGAAGTCTACCAACTAGCTATCTAGAGATAGGCCGAATACTGATAATGTATATATATTATGTATAATCTAAGTTGCAAAGATGTACTGACATTAAAGGCTCATATTAAATGGACGCCCACAAGCAGGCACATGCAAGTTCACGCTCACTCATGCTGTATGGGCACTTACAAAAAAAAACTTCACACGAACCTTGCAACTGTTGCGCCGCCCTTCCCTGAAACCATGGTGGCATTGGCAAAAGTGATCTTAGTTTTTAAAGCATGCATTAATGTAAGTTTTTTTTTAATCTCGGCGGGCCGCAAGCTTGAGTTGTCGGAGCGCGTTTTTGACATGCCTGGCTTTCATGCTTTGTAAAACGCCGTGTTTGAGTGTAAACTTGATGTTTTATACTAAAGCTGCCGACCAAAGACGACGAGATCCGATTATTCCCGAAGAGTGCTTCCCAATGCATGTTCAATGAAGCGATTCTGGGTTCAGAAAACCCGTCCCCAGACAGATCGACCATGGACAAATTGATCACACGACAGTTTGTCCACACGACTTCTTAGTCAACGATATTTCTGTCAAAGATCACTTGGCCACAGATACATCGGTCACAGACAATCCGGCTTAACGCAGTTCGTTCACACGACTTTTTAGTCCATGACTTTTCGGTCACATACAAGATAGGCCCACAGACAGCTGCATCACAAAAAACTACCAATTACAACTAATTGAAACTCCAATTAAGCAATTACAACGTTTTTTGGAGACCAAATTTTCTTTGATAGAAGTATCTGTGGACCTTTATTGTATGTGCCCGAAATATTGTAGCCTGAAAGGTCGTTTGAACAAACTGTCATGTGACCAAATTGCCTGTGACCGATGTGTCTGAGGACGAGTTATCTGTGGACGCGTTGAATGTATGTAATTGACCGAAAAGACGTGTGTACGACCTGGCGTGTGACCGATATGTCAGTGTACCAGCTGTCTGTCGACGAGTTATCTTCGAGCAATTAGTTGTGACAAGGCGATTCTGTACCCAGAGTATAACACTTTAAAAAAAATGTATGCAAAGTTAGGCAACGCCTCTAGTGCGCGTTGAAGCTTTAATTCGATTTTGAAAAACCCTGCGGAGTAAGTATTAATACTTGAGGAATAGTTACGAGGTTTGCATGTGAGCTTCTATCGTATACAGTATACAGTATACACCAACGCCTGTCAATGAAATCCTTGGATGGTTTTTGAAAAGAACCCTGGGTTACTCTGTACATATACATACATACATACATACATACGTATGTCAGAGGAAGCAGCCAAGTTGAAGATTCAAAAGTGGATGGATTAAAAAAACGCAACCAAGGTACATTTAAAAAAAAGTTGTGAAGAGGAATGCAATTCACCAACCTATTTTGCCTGACCAGCTTTCTTCATGCGAAAGCAGAAGCTTGTGTGCATGCAATCAATCTGTTGAACCAGGGTCAAAGTTATGAATGGGCCAGACGTGATTTGATCCAAAGTTGCTCTGTTCCAAATACGCTAGTCGAACATACGACTTGACCCCTTGGCCATAGCACCGACTTATAGTGTAACTTCTTACGACGATTCGAGACCGTATTTATTTGTACGAATAAAATGACCGACCTTACACGCTAACCACTCCAGTTGAAGCAGGGGCTTCCCAGCTCTCGAGGGCGCCGATTCTAATTTATTGTGAAGGCTTAGCGAACTCTGCCGATATTTTATTTTAGGTTTGAAATCAACACCGAAATCTATATGAAGAAGAAGAAGAAGCATTTTTGATTTTGTTATAATTTTCCGCCAGTAATTGAACTCACTACCTTCATTACTACTTCACTGAAGCGTTACCATCAGACTAAAGACTGGCTAAAAATGTCCTCTTGAAATTACTAAGAATACACATGAGTCCCAGCATTCATTTTAGAAATGAAAAAAAAAAACAAAATTGTAAGGCTTGTTTCGGTAACTCTTATAAATTGCTACCTTAAAGGTGAAACTGAACAAGCGCTGATTCACTGATTTGACAAATTGTGGATATAACGTTTTATTGGGAGAAAATCCTCATAGTACGTGAACTAATTACAAGGAAGTGCTCTTGAAAAACTTTTAAACAACACAATTTTCATTTTTCTTTAGGGGTGTCTTTCATAGAAAATAGTGGAAAAAGTGCACTTATCTGAGAAACTTGCGTTAGCTTAATGTATAACTTATTCAGTTTTACATTTAAAGTGTCGAATATTGCTTAGCTTCGAAGGGTTCACCTGAAATTTAAATTTCGGTTCTATGAAATTTGTGTTAAAATGTATGTACAGGTATTTTTTTACAGAACGGAATAGTAAGTGCTTCATTAATACTCGGGAAAGGAGAGGGAATGCAATTAAAAATATCTCCTCTAGCACCCCTTCCTCCCTATAACGTAGTGTTTGTCAAACTTTTTTTACTTCATCGGATTCTTATGAATATGATTTGTTCTGTGAATAACAAAGAAAAACACCGTTAATCTACAAAGATAAGATATCTTGTGGCACACAACTGACACTTTAGTTGCCACATATCTGTTGTTATGCAATTTGGAGATATCTTCAAGCATACACCCATTTTTTTCTCAATCTCGCATTTATTTTAGAAGCATCTTAGGCATAGGTACATATGAGACATATTGTGATATATTGTAGCAATTTTTTTATGTGTGCTAGAAGGAAAATCGAAATGTGTGCAAAAAGGTATCTGATACTTCTTGCAGGTCCATTTGACACTTTAGATATCTTATAGCACACATTTCTTTTGACAAATATATGATATACGAGTATCTCATGGCACACATATGACAACACTTGAAGTCACATTTGACACATTTTTTAGCATGCACATACCACTTTTTTGGCACAAATTTGCCACATCTTTATGCTATTTTATACCACAGCTCACACTTTGACAGGAACTGTCCCAACCTTCCTTACCCTAAACTGGGCAACCAGACCTTTATGACAGAATAAATGTTTCCCTCTTATGTTACATGTTTCTTCTTTACTTTATGTGTGAAGGGAAAATGGATTTTCGCCCCCAATCTGCGTCCTTTCAAAATTATAAACAAGTGAATGAAATGAATAAAAACACATTTCCAATTTTTGTTACAAATTGTAACATTTAGTTTATTAAGTCATCACCGTATCTTTATTAAGAGTTATATTCTTACAATTAAACAATTTGGCATAATTTAAATTAATTTTAAACATCAAAAGATAATATTTTTACGTACTTTTGTTGAAATGAAGATCCCTTGCATATGCATTGTGAACGGAGAATACTTAGATTTATTGTTGAAATTTTTTTCGCGCCGTGCAATTCACACTAGCAGCTTATCCTTTTCTATTCATGCATTTTTATAAACTTTTTATCTAAGTAAATTTCCAAAATTTTAGTACTTTGGTTCCACGACAAAATGTCCATTGACAGAATGTCCACCGACATAATGTCCACGGACAAAATGTCCCCCCGACAAAATGTCCACCCGACAAAATGTCCACCGACAGAATGTCCACCGACAGAATGTCCACCGACAGAATGTCCACCGACACAATGTCCACGGACAAAATGTCCACGCGACAAAATGTCCACGCGACAAAATGTCCACCGATAAAATGTCCACCGACAGAATGTCCACCGACATAATGTCCACCGACAAAATATCCACCGACAAAATGTCCACGCGACAAAATGTCCACCGACAAAATGTCCACCGACAAAATGTCCACCGACAAAATGTCCACCGACAAAATGTCCACCCGACAAAATGTCAAGAAATGAGTACCAGCCCCCTCGGGAGCTGGGAAACCCCCACTTCAACTGAAGTGGTTGGCGTAAGGCCAGCCCCCTTACCTGTAAAAATAAATAGGTTCAACTCGCCACATGCGACCCCTTCGGGGATAACGCGGCAAGAAGTTACACTATATGTGTAGAATAGCTCATTTTTTTTATGGGGGTATTAAAAATTAAAATTAAATTAGGCTGATTTATTTGGTGAGCGCTGTTTTTGTGTGTATCACACCTCAAGAGCCCTCTGCGAGCTTGGTCGTCGCTGTAGAAAGCGCTAATTCTCAAGCAAGACCCAGTTGTTGTAAGGCTAGATGGACCTTTTGATGACCGGTCTTTGGTAAAGGTTTATGAATTTTTCAACCCAGCGAATAGCAAATTTGAAAATATAAATGGTATATTTTTGTGCTCCGCCGGGATTCGAACCCACGACCTTCCAGTTACGAGTCCGAAGTGTTACCACCTGGACTACGGACCGGTCAATGTATGTATATTCCTGGGTATGTATTGTAGAGTTCTCTCTTTTTCAACCAATAATTATATCGCTATGACTTGCGGCAGATCTTGGGGTGGAGGAAAGGAGATCTCGAGGGGAGGAGAGGGAAGAGATGCACCCCTGACGTTGCAAGGGATGGGGGACTGGGATTTTGACTGGCGATCGATACGGATGTGTTTTGATTCTCTAAACACTAAAAATAATTACATTTTTAATTTCCTAATTAGAATTAACTCGGGACTCGGATTTTGACTGGCGATCGATACGGATGTGTTTTGATTCTCTAAACACTAAAAATAATTAATTTAATTTCCTAATTAGAATAAACTCGGGACTCGGATTTTGACTGGCGATCGATACGGATGTGTTTTGATTCTCTAAACACTAAAAATAATTAAATTTTGATTTTCTAATTTTTGAATAAACTCGGGACTTCGATCTTGCACGGCGGTCGATACGGATGTGTTTTGATTCTCTAAACGCTAAAAATAATTAATTTCATTTCCTAAATTTTTAATAAACTCGGGACTTCGATCTTGCACGGCGATCGATACGGATGTGTTTTGATTCTCTAAACGCTAAAAATAATTAATTTCATTTCCTAATTTTTTAATAAACTCGGGACTTCGATCTTGCACGGCGATCGATACGGATGTGTTTTGATTCTCTAAACGCTAAAAATAATTAATTTCATTTCCTAATTTTTTAATAAACTCGGGACTTCGATCTTGCACGGCGATCGATACGGATGTGTTTTGATTCTCTAAACGCTAAAAATAATTAATTTCATTTTCTAATTTTTGAATAAACTCGGGGACTCGGATTTTGACTGGCGATCGATACGGATGTGTTTTGATTCTCTAAACGCTAAAAATAATTAATTTCATTTTCTAATTTTTGAATAAACTCGGGGACTCGGATCTGAAACAGCGGTCGATACAGTTGTGTTTTTCGTTTTCAAAACACTAAAAATAATTAATCTTATTTTCTAATTTTTGAATAAACTCGGGGACTCGGATTTCGACTAGCGGTCGATACAGATGTGTTTTGATTCTCTAAACACTAAAAATAATTACATTTTTGATTTTCTAATTTTTTAATAAACTCGGGGAGTTGGATTTTGACTGGCGATCGATACAGATGTGTTTTCTTTTCTTACTCTTCAAAAATCTAAAAATAAATACTTCGGTTCTTTAATATTAAATTAAATTCGGGAGTTCGTTTTCAGCTTGCGGTCGTCGGGTGTCTTTGTTCAAAGCTTAATAATATATTCATTTCGATTTTCTAAATAATAAAAATAATTTTATAAATAAAGGAACATTAATCAACAAAACTTTGAATACGCATCTATTGAACTTGAAATTTAATAAAATAACTTTTGTAAATATTAAGCGCGGAAATTCTTTTGATTTAATTTGGCATTATTATTGTGGAGTGAAAAGTGTAGTGGTTTTATTTCTTATTGGGATCCGGCATTTCATTATTTAAAATTAAAGCGACTATTTACGTATAATACAGAGTTGTTCCTGAGCTGTTTTCCTGGGCTGAGTTTTCTTTGATTAAACTAACAGATTAACTAAAAATCTACTAAACTAAAACTAAATTTCATTGAACATATTACTTTATTTCATTTTTATGTTGGTGTTTTCTTTCAGAGTTTCTTATCGCTGTGTACTTGGTTATAAATATTTACTTTCAGGGATTCATCGACTTACCTGTGCGGGGGAAAGATTTTCCTACTTATTTTCTTATCGATGCATAATTGTTAATTATAAGTTTATTTCAGAGATTCATTGACTTAACTAAGCGGAGGGAGGTTTTCTTCTTATCTTCGACAAAGTAGTTATTTACTGTCGCTGTCATTTATGTACTAACGCTACACACACACACCACTATTGACATTTTGAATTAAATTAGATTCTCTCTCTTGCTGGAATTCTGCAATGTTATATTGAATTAAGAAATGTTTGGTTCGCTTGCATTCGAGATATACTGATTCCTGAAGTCAGCCGTTCCCAATGTCGTTTCCTTACCGAATGGTCCTTCCTGAAATTTCCCTTGTTGTGGAAAACGGTTGAACGAGTTTGTCCGGTGGGTAGTGTATCGCATAGGTTTGCAAGATGATGGGACCTTTTGTCGTAGTTTATAAATGTGGGTCTGGTGTTGAACGTTCCACAGTCACGGGAAGACCCTAGTTTCAGGAAAATTCCTGAAAACCTATAACATTCAACGCAGAATTACCTAATCACTCTTACACATTACGGAATGCTGCTCTCCTTGAGGTGGTGAGAATGAAAGAATGATTATGAAGGATTTGCATGCTGCATGAATTACCTATAAGTAAGGCCTGAAAGTAATCCATCTGAAGGTGAAAATGTATTCCAAACACACCATTACACATCCATCACACTAGGGGTTGGCCAAGCTAATAAAATACAAATTTCACAAATAAATTATAAACAAACAACTCTGCAGTATGTGCTGAAGCTGAAATGCCTGCAATCTCATATCGAGATACACAAAGAATAACGCAGATGTACCTAATGCAGTTGAATATGAAAACCGCTGAGTGACCTTGGTCATAATATGTTCCTGATCACAACAAAGTTCCTGAAAATTGGCAGCAGGCCTCTGGCCAAATACAACCGGATATGTTCCTGACCTTCTGTTCGCAACGAGAGTTCCTGAAATGATCTGGGCTCACTCAGCTGGATTAACGTTCCATGATCTCTGATCATATATACTTGGAGTTTGCTTGGAGCCAACACTGTTGCAGTAACTCGTAGCTGAACACACACAATCCAGACTAACCTTCCTGTCCCGTGGTTTTTTGCAGCAAAAGATTACCATCCGGAGCGGGGGGAGGGTACGTTGGGGAAGGAAGGCGGTACCCAAAAGGCCGTTGGGGCCATTTGCCATGATTAATTAGAGTCACTTAATCGACGAGGGTGTCGAAATCTTAGTTTCACGCCGCGTGTATCCGAATCCTTTCCTTGAAATAACTAATAAAGGTCCATTTTGCAGTGCCTTTCAGATGACCGGTGGTCATAGAAAGATGCTGTAAAAGCCATGAACCTATTAATTTACAGGTGGACGCGCAAAGGTAAGAATTACAACAAAGAAGAGATCGCCTTGCATGTAATTACTTTCACTAACAAACTAAAACCTAACTGCCTTTCATCTCGCAATTTTTATGTCATTTATGTTTTTATCTGAAAATAATTTCGACTACCTTATATTCCAATTAATTAAACTCGCACACATTAAGACCGTTCCGTAATTAATAACGCTTAAATCTCGTCGCCTTAAAAATAATTGTAGTTCATACTACCTCATCTTTGATCGCGTAAACGCAAAATCAATACTCGTTATAATCTTATAAAAAGGTAGAAATGTATGAGAGGTACACCTCCCAAAAAGTACTTGGGTTTGCCACTAAAGTAGATTTTGAAACGGTAAAACAAAAAAATAACACAACGTTCTGTTTCATAATCTTCCACACGACGAGGAGTCCTACCCTTAGCTAGATGATCACATAATAATTGGCCAAAGATAATTACTACCTCGGTAGGGGTAGATTGCTCTTCCAGCAACTGAAACTGAAGGGGGGAAAAGAATCGGAGCAGCCTAGTGCTATTCCTTCAGAGAAAGTGTGTTGCACTTGAATCCTGGTGATTCCAGGGTATCCTCTCCTGACCTTCTGATCGCTCCACTTCTAACTTAGGAGGAAAAATCCCTCTTTCTTGCTTTCTCTCTTCGAGTCTCCTCGTCGTTCCTCCGACTCCCTTCATCGGCAGGGGGGGGGATCATTACAGTATGTAACCGGGTATGTATACGAGTTTACCTGCTACCGCACCGCTTGACTTTACTGAACCCTTTTTCTAAGAAATCCTTTATCGATACCTCTTTCTTTTGTTTGATAAATTAAGGACACATACAGTGTTATTCATTAGATTCCGCCCATACCTGTTTAGTGCGAGATTTTGAGAAACCAATTTAAATTTGTACCAGCCCGCTAAACCAAAATAAATAAAAAGGTGATTCATTAGCGAAAGACGTGCATTATTTTTTTTGGTTTACCGAATCCTGCTTAAACAGACTTCCGGTAGCTTTTTCTGTATGAAAAAATACGAAATGCTCGACATTTATGTAGGTATTTAGGTGTCTATGATTTTTTTTTAAGTTTTTGTGGGTTTTTGCATGATTTTTGACAACTTTCGGAGACGCTCGGAAGCATTCGGGTAAACGCCCCCTCCCGAACGTTTCTCGACACTTCAGCTGTCAAACTCGTGTCGACTGTGACCTCGAATGAACCAAAAATGGAAACAAGTATTTTTCAAAGCATGACTTCATTGTGACTTCAGGTTTTGGCTGTAGGCATCACGAAGAAAATCTCAAAGATGGGCCTTCATACTTCATCTACAAGAAAAGTGTCAGTTTTACAAAATTGGCGACTTGAAAAACAACACGACGCGGCATCTGTCACTTGTTTTCTTGTCACAGTTTTTATATTTGTTTCGTTGCTGCATACCGTAGATTTGTTGTTATAGTGTAAAATTGTAATGTGTTAAAGTTACTGTAATTGCTGAAACTCTTATTTGATTCATAAATCTTTTATTCTGAAAGTTATCTCGTACATTACGATCAGCTGGGGAATGAGGAAGATCGCCATTTTGCGTATGTCGATCTAGTTTAGAACGAAATAAACCTACTCGGAGATGGTTTACAAATGTGATCATGTTTTGAAACACGTTTAGTGTTAAACTGAATTATAAAGTTTTTATGAATCACCTTTTTTGTAAATTGAGATTAAATCGAAAAATTAAACCAGATCTCTAAATAAATCTGGTTTAAAAATTCTAATGAATAACACTGATAGTGTCCTTAATTTTGTTATAAAAAATAAAGGTGAATTCACTAAGTATTAAATATTTTTAAATCGTATAAATATGTTTAAATTTTAAATACTTTAAATTTTAAATGATTTAAAATAAAGCGATACGAACCTACTTCTTAAATATTAATTTAAAAAAAACATGTCTTTTATTATTCCATCACAAACACTGGACCTTAAATGA
Source organism: Agapetus fuscipes (assembly GCA_951799405.1). Lineage (NCBI taxonomy): Eukaryota > Metazoa > Arthropoda > Insecta > Trichoptera > Glossosomatidae > Agapetus > Agapetus fuscipes. The sequence continues at coordinate 21,170,426 of OX637337.1, forward strand.
ACCGTTATGGATTTCTAATTTTCGGGTAATCTGATACCTTATATATTCTAACTACAATTCATGAGTAAGAATTTTTATTTTAACCTTGAAGTACGGAGTAGTCATCACATATGTCAAACAATACAAAAAAACTAATAAAATATCAAGAATAATTCATTATATGACAATTTTAGTTTTTTTTTTGGACTCGTAATTTTTTTTGTCCGGGGGTGTATGTATATTCCTTATAGACTCCTAAACCACTAATCCGATTTTGACGAAATTTTCAGCAAACATGTCAATTATTCTTAGAATGGTTCCTGTAAAGTTTGATGGTGATCAAATATAAAATGTTGCATATTCTTTATTTTTCAGCAACAAGGTCGGTAAATTTTGAAAACACCCGATACAAGCCGACCATAATAATAATCTATAATATGTTGTATAATCTAAGTTGCAAGGATATATTAACTTTTAAGAATCATATAAAATGCGTGCCCACAAGTAGACACGTATAAGTTCGCGCTTACAAATGCTGCATGTGTACCTACCCAGCAACTTGTGCCGGCCTTCCCTAAAATAAATATAGGGTATGGTCTCACGCCACCCACTTGGAGTGGGGGTTTCCCAGCTCCCGAGGGGGTTGGTACTCATTTCTTATGAAGGCTGAGTAAGTCTTGCCAGGATTTTATTTTGGGATAACTTGTCATGGAACGAAGGTACTCTATCAACTGCGTTATCGACCGGAATTTTTACTCAACTAACGCTAACACAACTTAACTACACATATTGTGTAACTTCTTGCGAGTGAACCCATTTATTTTCACAGATAGGGGGGCCGGCTTTACGCCAACCACTTCAGTGAAGTGGGGGTTTCTCAGCTCCCAACCCCTCGGGTACTCTGGTACTCATTCCTTTTGAAGGCTGAGTAAGCCTTGCCGGTTTTTTTTATTTAACTATAACCATTTGTCGGTGTTATGGCCGCGGGGGCCAAGCGGCCGATCGTTCTAGCTTATTTGAAATGGAATAACGTTGGTTCGATCCCCGCTTGGGTCACTTGACTTTAACTTTGACCCTGGTTCAACAGATGTTATTGGGTAATAATTAATTATTAATTCATTAATATACAAAATAATGATTTATTAATTGATGATATTAAAACCTGTTTCTGGCCAGGCAGAATAGGTTGGTGAATTGCATTCCTCTTCACGAATCTATTTTTTTGTAAAAAGAAAAAAAAAACTAACTATAACTAAGTTGCAAGGAAATGTAACATTGGGGATTCACATTAAATGCATTCTCACAAGCAGACACGTACAAGTTTGCGCTGGCGCATGCTGCATGTGAACCTACATATATAGAATATAGATAATATAGAAACCAAGTCTCAAATGGACAAACACCCTGCAGCTCTTGCCGTTCTAAAGTTCAGGTGGTAACACTTTGGACTCGTAACTGGAAGGTCGTGGGTTCGAATCCCGGCGGAGCACAAAAAATATACCATCTATATTTTTCAAATTTGCTCTTCGCTGGGTTGAAAAATTCATAAACCTTTACCAAAGACCGCTCATCAAAAGGTCCACCCAGCCTTACAACAACTGGGTCTTGCTTGAGAATTGGCGCTTTCTACAGCGACGACCAAGCTCGGAGAGGGCTCTTGAGGTGTGATTCACACAAAAACAGCGCTCACCAAATAAATCAGCCTAATTTATAACAGGTGTAAGTTCACACTTATACATGCTGCATTTTACTTGCAAAATAAACCAAACCTTACATACTTTCAGTTTCACCCACCTTGATGTATGGAAGTGAAGCCTGGACGGTGAATGAAAGTGAAATTAGTAAGGTCCACACACCATAGTGTTGAAATGGACTTTCTAAGAAGTATGATTGGGAAAAAACGGAGTGACAGGGTGAGGAATGATTTTGTAAGAGGAGAATGTGGTGCAAGAGAAAGTGTGAAAGTGAAGATTAAAAGAAGTTTGTTAAGATGGTTTGGGCATATGGAGAGAATGAATGAGGAAAGACTGACGAAGAAAGTATATGTTGGTAGAATAGATGGATGTCGTGGTAGAGGAAGACCGAGAAAGCTATGGATGGACCAAATATCCGAAATTGCGAATGAATGGAATATCCAGAGTCAGAATAAAAGAAGAGCCTGCATGAAGAAGGTTATGACTCTGGAGGAAATGAAAGAAGTATGTAAGGACAGAAAGAAATGCCGGTTGATCTGTAATGTTGGCGGCTAGGGTTTATCAAAGTGAAATTGGTTTTAAACTTTAGTTTTTTAAGTCCATGTATATTATTATTTATTGATTTAAAAAATGAAATTTGTCGTGTATGTTCCTTGACTTATAGGTTGGTATGCGGCTGACCACCCATGCTGTAAAAATGGTTCACTTTGCCAATGTCACCCCTGTTACAGGGAAGGACGGCAAGAGTTGCAGGGTGTATGTCCATTTGAGATTGGTTTTTATGTTGTAGGCTCACATGAGGCATGTGCAAGCGCGAACTTGTACATGTCTGGTTGTGGGAATGCATGTAATGTGAATCTCCAATGTAACATTTCCTTGCAACTTAGTTATAGTTAGTTTTTTTTTATTTAAAAAAAAAATTGATTCGTGAAGAGGAATGCAATTCACCAACCTATTCTGCCTGACCAGAAACAGGTTTTAATATCATCAAATAATAATTCATTATTGTTTATATTAATAATTGTCAACGACGTTAGCCATGTTGAAAGCACCGGTTCCCATAGATCACCGAAGTTAAGCAACATTGGGCGTGGTCAGTGCTTGGATGGGTAACCGCTCAGGTACACCGCGTGTCGTTGGCATCTTGGACCGGTCCGTAGTCCGTAGTGGCAACACTTCGGACTCGTAAATGGAAGGTTGTGGATTCGGATCCCGGCGGAGCACAAAAATATACCATTTATATTTCGAATGTGCTCTTCGCTGGGTTTAAAATTCATACACCTTTACCAATGACCGGTCACCAAAGGTCCATCCAGCCTTACAGCAACTGAGTCTTGCTTGAGTATTGGCGCTTTGTAGCGACGACCAAGCTCGTACACCTCTGCGGCACTACCTATAACAAGTGTCATAGACCCCTAGAGTCTTTAGAATCTAGGGAGTCTCCCGCACAGGATTTCTTAAAAAAAAAAAAGTATTATTAATTAATAATTACCCAATTACATCTGTTGAACCAGGGTCAAAGTTAAAGTCAAGTGATCCAAGCGGGGATCGAACCAACGTTATTCCATTCGTCGGTGTTATGGCCGCGGGGATCAAAACAGGTTATTTGGAACCGGATAACGCTGGTCCGAATCCCGCGACGATAACTTCGACCCTGGTTCAACAGATGCCGTTGCATGCACACAAGCTTCTGCTTTCGCGTGAAGACAACTGGTCAGGCAAAATAGGTTGGTGGATTGCATTCCTTTCCACATTTAATCTATTTAAAAAAAAAAAACATATCTTTGCAACTTAGATTAGATTACATGTTAATACGCCCTCCGCATATGAACTTACAATATAAATACTCAAATCTCAAGGGAACAAAAGACCTGCAACTGTTGCCGACCATCTTAAAACAGGGGTGACATTTTCAAAGGAAACCATTTTTATAGTATGTGTGGTCAGCCTCATAGGTACCAAGTTATCAAGAGAGATAATACGTTGTTTTACTTTCCATCTTTTTCAACATATTATTTTAAATATCAGTATTATTTCAACCTAGCTTATATCGACTTAAAAAAACGCAGGTACTACTTTCTCAAGAATAGTGAAAAAGCTACCGGTGTGCTAAGGACACCCCATCTATTCATATAACCAAACAAAAGACCCTTTCAAGTTTCGGAATAACCGAAGCGGTGGTCATTGAAAAGCTAGATTACAGATTTCCCGTTATGATGAAGTTAAGACAACATTTTAGTCTTAAAATTTTTAGATGAATGCCGAGTTAAGTAAATATGTATAATATTACAATTTTGAATATACACTGTTTATAATATTTTTCGTGTGAGCGTTTTTCGTGAATGAACCAGAAATAAAACTCGGGGTTGTCAATGAAGAAGAATGCATGATGAAAAGCATTCATTTTTGGGAAACATTGACACTATAGCCGGATAAACTATAATAATATAATCTATAATCTAAGTTGCAAGGATATATTCATTCAAAGCTCTCAGATGTATGCCCACAAACAAACACGTGTAGTTCGCGCTTACAAATGCTGATTGTGTACTTACAAATAAAATCCAAACCTCAAATGAACATAAGCTCTGCAACTCTTGCCGACATTCCCTGAAACAGGGGTGACATTGGCAAAGTGAACCATTTTTTACAGTATGGGTGGTCAGCCTCATACCAACCTATAAGTCAAGGAATACGAGTAAAAAATAACATTTAAGTATAAGAAAACAACAAAACCTTAAAAATAAATCTATACAAAAAAAGTAAAAAAAAAAAGAAATGTCTTATGCAAAAAATGTAGCAAGCCAATAAACCAACATTAAAAATCAGCATTGCAGATTAGCCGCCACTTCTTCCTGTCCTTGCATACTTCTTTCATTTCATCCAGAGTCATAACCTTTTTCATACAAGTCCTCCTTTTATTATGACTCTGGATTTCCCATTCATTCGCTATTTCAGAGATTTGATCCTTCCATACTTTTCTCGGTCTTCCTCTACCACTACATCCATCTATTCTAGCAACATATACTTTCTTCGTCAATCTTTCATCACTCATTCTCTCCAAATGCCCGAACCATCTTAACATACTTCTTTTAATCTTCACTTTCACACTTTCCCTTACACCACATTCTTCTCTTACAAAATCATTCCTCACCCTGTCACTTCGTTTTTTCCCAATCATACTTCTTAGATAGTCCATTTCTACTGTATGGACTTTACTAATTTCCCTTTCACTCACCGTCCAGGCTTCACTTCCATACATCAAGGTTGGCACTAGTATACCACTCTTCACATTCTTCTCATTCTTCACATTCTTCTCTTACAAAATCATTCCTCACCCTGTCACTTCGTTTTCTCCCAATCATACTTCTTAGATAGTCCATTTCTACTGTATGGACTTTACTAATTTCCCTTTCACTCACCGTCCAGGCTTCACTTCCATACATCAAGGTTAGCACTAGTATACCAACTCCTTGCGATAATTCCATAGTTCCGCGTGTATTGAATGATATAACGCAACTAAGCTACACATATAGTGTAACTTTCTACTTGCATTGTCCCCGAAGGGGCGGCATGTGGCGATGCCGGACCTATTTTATTTTTACAGGTAAGGGGCCCGGCCTTACACCAACCAATTCAGTTGAAGCGGGGGTTTCCCAGCTCCCGAGGGGACTGGTTCTCATTTATTGTGAAGGCTGAGTAAGCCTTGAGATCTAATCCTTGCTCTCGGTATGGAATGCAAGCATTCTACTAATTGAGCCATCAAACTTTTTACGAGCTTGATCGTCGTCGCTACTGAGCGCCAAATCTCAAGCAAGACCCAGTTGCTGTAAGGCTGGATGGACCTTTGGTGACCGGTCATTGGTAAAGGTTTTATGAATTTTCAACCCAGCGAAGAGCAAATTTGAAAATACAAATGGTATATTTTTTGTGCTCCGCCGGGAATCGAACCCACAACCTTCCCATTCAGAGTCCGAAGTGTTACCACTGAACTTTGTACGTACCGAACTTAATAATTAACACTAACAGCGCCACATATAGTGGTCATATTTGATATATAGGTAAACATATTTTTCTAAACCAAGTATATTGTGTTCCGCCGGGAATCGAACTCACGACTTTTAAATTATCTTTGAGCATGTAGCCTAAGCCACTAGACTACAGACTTGTTGAATCCAAATAAAGATCATCTCATTGAACATTTAGTTGGTAGAAATTCTTTTGATGGACATTTTATCGGTGGACATTTTAACGGTGGACATTTTGTCGGTGGACATTATGTCGGTGGACATTTTGTCGGTGGACATTTGGTCGGTGGACATTTTGTCGGTGGACATTATGTCGGTGGACATTTTGTCGGTGGACATTTGGTCGGTGGACATTTGGTCGGTGGACATTTTGTCGGTGGACATTTGGTCGGTGGACATTTGGTCGGTGGACATTTTGTCGCGTGGACATTTTGTCGGGTGGACATTTTGTCGGTGGACATTATGTCGGTGGACATTCTGTCGGTGGACATTCTGTCGGTGGACATTCTGTCGGTGGACATTTTGTCGCGTGGACATTTTGTCGCGTGGACATTTTGTCTGTGGACATTGTGTCGGTGGACATTCTGTCGGTGGACATTCTGTCAGTGGACATTCTGTCGGTGGACATTCTGTCGGGTGGACATTTCGTCGGGGGGACATTTTGTCCGTGGACATTATGTCGGGGGACATTCTGTCAATGGACATTTTGTCGTGACACCCCTTGCAACCACAATGCACAGGGCAGTGACCTTTTAAAAAGAATAAAGAATTTAAAAAAAAAACAATTGAGCTTTCTAAATTTGGCACATACAAAAACTATGTAACTTAAATGTATTCGACAAGACATTATATTTTTCAGTCGATTGCTTTAATTTTTTGGCACAAATCATTTAAGGGCCCATGTGATTGATTTATTTGAAAGAGACTGACATCTATCGGAATTGTTTGAAAGCTTTTTTAAAAAAGGATTTCCATATTATTCTCTGTTTTTTTTATTATCATTTTGCCTTTCGACACCTCAGGCCTTACTGCTTCCTCTAAATATGTATCAGTTTTTGGGTTAGTATTTCAGTCTGAAAAAAATCAACACGTTATCTTGTAGATGAAATTCAAACTTGAAATTTTGTACGAAAATTTTGAGCTTTATCTAAATTACTGTATACAGCAGTTTCCTTCAGAATAAATAAATAAAATTAGGCCTTAAAAAATCTTTGGTATGTAAGTAGTACATAACGTATCTGTAATTATAACTTAACACGTAACTCAACTTTCTAAGCCATCGAGTGCTTAATTTATGAGGTCGTATAGAATCAAGGGTAGCCATTTAGGATTTTTTCGAAAATGTAGTCAATAAAATATGGAAACAAAAAAATTCTTTTCTTTTTCATGTATTTTTTTTCTAAATGAGTCCTAGATTGCCGAATTTGGTTCTATAGACCTAATAAATATAAATTAAAAGATCATCATCTAGTGTTTTCATAAATTTTCGAAACAGGCACCGTTCATATTTTCATACAGGTATATTTGTTGTATCGAGTGATCGATGGCTAGGAAAGGTAAGTTACATGTTCAATTCACACTCAAGGTACTGTTAAATATATAATAAACAATTCATAGTGACAAATCCTTTTCTATCATTGGCAACGCAGTCAATACATTTTTATTATAAAAAATTAACACACAATTATAATAAACAAATTTATTTTATCTATACATAGGATTATACAAATAATTCATCGGCAAATTGATCCATTATGATAAAAAATGTTCGACAGTAGCTGAAGCTTAATTTTCATACAAATTTGTAACTTCGCGCAAGATGACTGAATGCATTTTTCTTTTAAAGTCTTTAACTGTACATATAGTGAAACTTATTAAAGTATTGTATTTGAAGGGGTTGCCTGTGGCGTGTCAAAACATATTTATGTTTGAAGATAAGGAAGCCGACCGCTTAACCCAGAAAAAACGGTTTCTCAGCTTAACACAACCACGGTTTTTCAGCTTCAGAGGAGGCTGGTTCTCATTTTTTGTAAAGACTGGGTAAACCTTGCCGCTGTTTAATTTTAGGTTTGAAATAAACACCGAAACGGAAATCATTTCGGACACACTTGGTGGGGATCGAACCCTAGTCCTTGGCATGGAATGGAAGCTTTGTACCAACTGAGCTATCAACCAGACTACTATTTTTGGGCTCTTACAGGAATAATTTGAAGACTGGTTTTCAATAGTAAAAAACTGTAAAATGTATTTTTTGAAAATTGGTATGAAAAGCAAGTTTTCGATACAATCTGATAAATTTCTTCGTAATGGATGAATTAACCCTTAACTAGTGAAGTTAAAATTATTTCATTCAATTCCTGGTTGAGATAACACATTCGTTTTTTTTTTTATATAAAGTTTTTATTAATCTAATGTCCGCTGCAGACGATCACTTCTGCATGCCATTATTTTTGCATGTACACTAGAAACATGTTGCTAGACAAATGGGGAGAAAAAGGAAATAAAGGAGGCCTCGTGAGAACAGAAGAAGTAGAGGAATGCCTCTAACTCCATGGTCAGACGACATAATGAGGATTGCTGGTGAATGGATGTAAAAGCCCAGGATTAAGATGTCTGGAGAGATATAGGTAAGTTCTTTGTTCAGCAGTAAACGATTATGGCTGACTTACAAAATAGGAAAAAAAAGGTTTTAAGTCTTGTCTAGACAAAAATGCGTAAAATCTGAATAAGAAAAACATGAATTGATATTTATGCTTAACATTGATTCATGTTTTGACTGGAATTTAGTTTTTGTGTTAAAAAACATGATCGAAAGAAAAATAATGCAAGATATTCAGAAAAAAAATCTGAACGATATTCGTCTCTGGTATGTTCAAGGCAGACAACTATTTTTAACATTCAAAATCCTTAACTTCAGAGTTGACTTTCATTTTGTCACAATTACCATTTTATTTACAGAATACTCATACGAGTATTTTATCAACAAATTCAAATCTTTTTAATGTTATAATATAAAGTAATCAAAATGATGTCAATAAAATAACATTTCCAGCATACAGCTGATATTTCTACACGCAAAAATGACATTCAAAAATGATAATCTTGAGCGGCCAAAACATATTTATGATTTAATACATGTAATATATTTTAAACATATTTTATGCGCATTTTACATAGCTCCCTTGTAATAAATTAATTATTTTAAATATTTAAATGTATTATATTATTTAATACGTATAATAACTGTATATATAGACAATATTGATTCAAATAATGGTTAAAAGTAAACAAAAAGGTTTTTTAAAACAAATATATTGTATGAAAAATTGTAAATAACTTTTCTATTTATTGTTAATATGAGTATTTTCAGAAATACAATAATAATGAAAAAAATCAATTATATAATTTTATTTATACAATTGAAATTGAAACAAGCAGTATTTAAAAAATGTTTAAAAAAAGTGCTTTGAACATTATTTAGTTTATATTTTTTTCACAAAGTAATTGCAATAGGAATTCAGCTTAAAAATGGCAATGAAAAAAACAAAAAAACTACATTAAATAAAATCAATTTGTATTAAATTCCTTGTTTTCATATTATAATATGGCAAATGACGTTGAATTTTTAAATTTTCCTATATATTTACATTTTTTAAATTATTTTATTTTACACAATTAGGTATAATACATAGTTTGAATGAATTTATTTGAAATATAAGTAAGTAAATAGGTATAAAACATTGAAACACAATATATATTCACACATTTTATCAATTTATTCGTTTGGTAAAATAATAACAAACTATATTTTTTTTTATCTAAAAATGTTGAGTATAATAATTATTACTAGAGGCGTTGCCCCTGGCTGCTACGCAGCCCAACCCCTTAACATTTGGTGAATGTGTATATTGCGCATAGTTTCCTCGCGTTACAATTCGGAAAACATGTAAAATAAAAACATGCAGCCTTTGTAAAAGAAAATCGACCACCCATAGTTTAAAAAATGGTTCACTTTGAAGATTTCAGCTGTGTTTCAGGGAAGATTGGCAAGAGTTGCAGGGCTTATATTAATTTGAGATTGGGTTTTTATGTTGTAAGTCAACATGCATTATGTGTAAGCGTGAACTTATAAATGTCTGCTTGTGGGAATGCATTTAATATGAATCTCGATTGGTATGTATCTTAGGTTAGGTTAGGTTAGGTTAGGTTAGGTTAGGTTAGGTTAGGTTAGGTTATACAGATACGCGTATCTGTATGTATGTATCTATGTATTATATTTATTTATTATTATATTAAATACTTGGATAATAAATGGACAGTACGATTTCAAAACATGTACCTCAGGGGGGTACCGTTGCCACTGGCGGCGGAGAATCCCCTCCCGACGCGCAATCGTCGGGCTGCCCCACGGATTCTGGGGGGGGCAAAAATCGTTTCTTTGAGATAAGGATGGGAGTGTTGCTGGACACTCTCGAGGGCCTGAATAATTTCATCTCGCGTAGGACAAATGTCCACGTCCCATTAAAACAAGGAATTCAGGCCGCTCTGACAATAGCAATGGAGGTAATGGACTGCCTTAATGACGGAAAAACCGTCAGCGTCCATTGCCAAACGGACAACCGAAGCACCAAGACTGAGGGCACGGCGATGACACCACTGTCGTCAAAGTGCCTCAGCGTACAAGACCCGGAGCTGGGGTGGCAGCGCAAGCAACGGCAGCAGCCGCAACAAAAACAGCAGCCGCAACAACGGCAGCAGCCGCAACAACGGCAGCAGCCGCAACAACGGCAGCAGCCGCAACAACGGCAGCAGCCGCAACAACGGCAGCAACTGCAACAACGGCAGCAGCCGCGGTGGCAATCTCAGCCCCAGCAGCAGCAGCCGCAACTCCGGCCGCAAAAACGAGGAAGGAAGCGGGAGGAGCTGCTGCAGAGACATATTCCCGGTCCAAAGGAACGGGTGGACGAGGTGGCTACGGGATGGACCGTGGTCACCCACAAAAAGATGAGAAAGGCCCCGGTGACTTCGACTGCCGTCAAAAGGCAGTCGAAGCCACTTGAAATGCTGACCGTCACTCCAGTCGGCAGGGCAGACGAGCCGCCTACATTTGCAGGGGTACTAAAAGGACTTGTTGGAATAACCAGCAAGTCCGAACGAGAGGGTCTGCCAGGGATCCAGGGCATCAGGAAAGGTGCCAATGGGTCCCTGCAGCTACGCCTGACGAGGGGAGACTCCAGGGGACCTGCTCTGGAGAAACTTCTCGAAAGGATGGCAGGACCCTCTATGAAAGTTAAAAGATGGGTCCCTAAAAAGACCATCTATGTCAAGGACCTCTACGAGGGTGTAGAGGTCAAGGACCTCAAAGAAGCCCTGTCTCGGGCCCTGGGGGAGAGCCTCGAACAAATCGAGGTTTTCCCACTGAGAACAAGACAGGACAGGTCAGCTGCGTGCACGGCGAGGGTGCCGTGGACGAGGAGTGCAGATGACCTGATTCAAACCGGTCGCCTGACAATTGGCCTCCTCCGATGCCGAATCCGGCAGAAGGTGGAGGTCAAGCAGTGCTTCCGCTGTCTTGGGTTCTCTCACGTCGCAGCTAAATGCGACGTGCGGGAGCCCGGGAGCGCAGGCCTGTGCAGGCGATGTGGTGAGGAGGGGCACAACTCAGCGGGTTGCAAAAGCCCGCTGTGCTGTGCACCCTGTAAAAAGCAAAAACTGCCGTCCGCACATTGGTGCGGTAGTGCGCAGTGCGCTGCTGTCAAGCGATGCCTCCGGAGATGACCGCGCTAAATATCCTGCAAATCAACCTGGGTCACTGTCAAGTGGCCCAGGACCTGATGCAGCAGGTAGCGTCGGAGAAGAAGGTCGATGTTGTTCTGGTGTCGGAGCAGTACCGTGACTGTAACAGTCGCTGGTACTGTGACGGCGACGGAGTGGCGGCTATTTTTCTTCCGGCGCAGGGGGCGGTCGTCTCAGGACGCAATCGAAATGCCAGCAGGGGATGGACCTGGATTGAGGTAGCAGGCTGTAGGATGTACAGCTGCTACTTCTCCCCAAATGTCTCTCTGCAGCGGTTCCTCGACGATCTCCACGACCTGGAAACCGACGTCAGGACGTCCACGTTGCCGATAATCATGGCCGGTGATTTTAATGCCTGGTCGACTGAGTGGGGCTCGGCGACAACCAACAGACGGGGCTCCATCCTGGGTGATGTGGCTGCGAGCCTGCATTTGCACATTGCAAATGTGGGCACGGAGTTCACGTTCCGCAGGGGAGTCACGGGTTCAGTTGTCGACGTAACCTTCGCCAGCGAGGAAATAATCGGGCAGGTGAAGCGCTGGCGTGTACTCAATGACTACACGCACAGCGATCACCAGTACGTGTCTTTTTCGCTGGAGAGGGGACCCCGATCAGGACGACCCGGTAACTTCACCATAGGCGGCTGGAGCCTCCGATCTCTGGATCAAGAGACACTGGAGGTCATGGTGGAAAACCTGAAGACGTCGGTTGAGGACGCTGATGGCGCGGCGAGCAAGGTGAGGAGCCTTGGCGATCTCACCACGCGCGCCTGCGACGCGGCAATGGTCCGGCGCACGAAGCATCCCGCGAGGGGGCAGGCCTATTGGTGGTCAGACACCATAGCCAGTCTTCGCGCGACGTGTCTTGCCAGACGCCGGGCCGCCCAGCGGGCAAGGACATCGGGGGATACCTACGACAGTGCCCTTCAACGGTACCGGGACGCTCGCCGAGAGCTTAAGCTGGCCATCATGCGCAGCAAGGAAAGGTGCTGGGAAGAACTGTGTGAGACGGTGAATCACGACCCCTGGGGACTGCCGTACAAGATTGTGCGACAGAAACTACGGGGTAGAGATCAGGATCCGTTTCTCATGGACCCCCAGAACCTTACGAGCGTCATAGATGCTCTCTTTCCTGCGCATGACCGGAGGGCGGCAAGAGGCCCTGCTCCCCCGGGAGCGGACTTCGAACCCTTCTCCCAAGCTGAGCTTGACGCAGCGTCTGCCAGGATCAAAACCGGGAAGGCACCTGGACCGGACAACGTCCCGAACGAAGTCGTGCTGGTAGTGGCTAGGAAGTTTCCTGATGTGCTGCTGAATGTGTACAATACCTGTTTGGAGGAGGGTAATTTTGGCGACGCCTGGAAGAGGCAGAGGCTAGTCCTCGTCTCAAAAAAGGCTGTCGCCGATGGACCCTCATCTTTTAGGCCTTTGTGCATGCTCGACGGCTATGGGAAGCTCCTGGAGAGACTCATGGTTGGAAGGCTTCTCCCGATCCTCGAATCCGAGGACGGGGGACTCTCCGAGCACCAGTACGGCTTCAGGCCGGGACGATCAACCCTGGACGCCGTGGAACGCGTGGTGGACACCGTTCGGACTGCGTGGGAGGGGTCGGTGAAGAGACACCGGCAGGTCATGTTGGTGACTCTGGATATCCGGAACGCTTTCAACTCGGCTCGATGGGATTTAATCCTCAGAGAGCTGAGAGAAAGCTTCCGGGTCCCGGAGTACCTCATGGCCATGCTGGAGGATTACTTCGATGGCCGTGTGCTAGAGTATCGATGTGGTGCCAACGGGGGCTTGGAAACGCGACAGCTGACGTCTGGTGTTCCCCAGGGATCGGTCTTGGGACCGACCCTGTGGAACGTCATGTACGATGGTTTGCTGCGAACCGAGCTACCGGCGGGTGCTAGCGTCGTTGCTTTCGCGGACGACATCGCTGTGATGATCACCGGCAAGACTTGCGGTGAGATCACTGTCGCGGGGAATGAGGCCCTCCGCAGGGTGAAGCGGTGGCTGGACCGTTCCGGCTTGGAACTTGCAGTCCACAAGACGGAGGCAGTATTGTTCAGCCGAAAGCGACGACCCGCGCTGCCAAAACTGACGCTGGGGGGCTTTGAGGTGCCGCTGGTTAAATCCCTGCGGTACCTCGGTGTCCAACTTGATCGTCGACTCTGTTTCAGAGAACACATCGAGCTAGCGGCGGCGAGGGCAAGCGTGGTGGCGCAACAGCTGGGTAGAATCATGCCGAACGTCGGCGGGCCCAAATCGAGCAGAAGGAGACTTTTGCACGAGGTGGTGCACTCGACGCTTTTGTATGGGGCACCCATCTGGGCGAAGTCGCTCGAGGTTGAGCACTACAGGAAGAAGATGGCAAGTGTGCAGAGGAGGAGTGCACTCAGGGTTATCTCTGGGTATCGCACGATCTCCGAGGACGCAGCGCTGGTGCTATCTTCTTCACCTCCAATTCACCTCCTGGCGCGAGAACGTCAGGAGAGAAGAGAGCGGAAGAGAGACGGTCTAGAAGACCCCTCTCGAGACGCGATATACTCGCAGTGGCAGCAACGCTGGGACACGGCAGTTGGTGGACGCTGGACGCGCAGACTTATCAGCGACCTGAGGACCTGGTGCCAAAGGAAGCATGGTGGTCTGAGCTACCGGCTCACCCAGCTGCTGAGTGGACACGGCTGCTTCGGAAACTTCCTGCAAAGGATAGGCAAAGAAGCAGCCGCAGCCTGCTGGCACTGCGATGCAACAGAAGACGACGCCGAGCATACGATGCTAGCGTGTCCGGCCTGGGCGACTGAGAGGGCGTCACTTGTGGCTGCTCTCGGGGTCAGTCGCCTGGAGGTGGATGCGGTGGTGACGACAATGCTCCAGTCGGCTGATAACTGGCGGGCGTGGGAGGACTTCGCCTCGAGCGTAATGGGACAGAAGGAGGACGCCGAGCGCGAGAGGAGAAGACGGCCTGCGGCCGCCGTAGAAGCCGACTGAAAGGCGTCACATAGCGCGGTGTAGTTGGTAACGCAATGAGCGTTACCACAGCGAGTAGAGTAGACGCCATCAGCGTATAAACCATTGCCACACTCCCAGCGTAATACTTCATTGGTAGGTCCGGAGTGTGGTAGATGCTTGCACGGGAGAGGTTTTTAGTGGGTAGGCCCGCAGCAGGGAGATTCCCACACTGCCAATCTAGTGACCGGCTGTCACTTGGCGTCTTATAAAAGATTTTCCTTCTTCCTACGCAAAACAAAAAAAAAAAAAAAAAAAAAAAAGGTTAGGTTAGGTTAGGTTAGGTTAGGTTCCCCCATCATGGTTCGGGCCTTGTCGTGGCTTGGGGGCTTCTCGATGCTTTTCCTCATAATCGGACAAGTGTCGGGGCTTTGGTCTGCCGACAATCTAGTGGGTGGTACTTAGATAGGCGCGCTCCCCGGGTGGGGTTAGAGTAGGTAGGCGCCGGCAGAGCAAAGTTAACTAAAGCGAACCGCGTATCTGTATGTATGTATCTATGTATTATATTTATTTATTATTATATTAAATACTTGGATAATAAATGGACAGTACGATTTCAAAACATGTACCTCAGGGGGGTACCGTTGCCACTGGCGGCGGAGAATCCCCTCCCGACGCGCAATCGTCGGGCTGCCCCACGGATTCTGGGGGGGGCAAAAATCGTTTCTTTGAGATAAGGATGGGAGTGTTGCTGGACACTCTAGAGGGCCTGAATAATTTCATCTCGCGTAAGACAAATGTCCACGTCCCATTAAAACAAGGAATTCAGGCCGCTCTGACAATAGCAATGGAGGTAATGGACTGCCTGAGTGACGGAAAAACCGTCAGCGTCCATTGCCAAACGGACAACCGAAGCACCAAGACTGAGGGCACGGCGATGACACCACTGTCGTCAAAGTGCCTCAGCGTACAAGACCCGGAGCTGGGGTGGCAGCGCAAGCAACGGCAGCAGCCGCAACAAAAACAGCAGCCGCAACAACGGCAGCAGCCGCAACAACGGCAGCAGCCGCAACAACGGCAGCAGCCGCAACAACGGCAGCAACTGCAACAACGGCAGCAGCCGCGGTGGCAATCTCAGCCCCAGCAGCAGCAGCCGCAACTCCGGCCGCAAAAACGAGGAAGGCAGCGGGAGGAGCTGCTGCAGAGACATATTCCCGGTCCAAAGGAACGGGTGGACGAGGTGGCTACGGGATGGACCGTGGTCACCCACAAAAAGATGAGAAAGGCCCCGGTGACTTCGACTGCCGTCAAAAGGCAGTCGAAGCCACTTGAAATGCTGACCGTCACTCCAGTCGGCAGGGCAGACGAGCCGCCTACATTTGCAGGGGTACTAAAAGGACTTGTTGGAATAACCAGCAAGTCCGAACGAGAGGGTCTGCCAGGGATCCAGGGCATCAGGAAAGGTGCCAATGGGTCCCTGCAGCTACGCTTGACGAGGGGAGACTCCAGGGGACCTGCTCTGGAGAAACTTCTCGAAAGGGTGGCAGGACCCTCTATGAAAGTTAAAAGATGGGTCCCTAAAAAGACCATCTATGTCAAGGACCTCTACGAGGGTGTAGAGATCAAGGACCTCAAAGAAGCCCTGTCTCGGGCCCTGGGGGAGAGCCTCGAACAAATCGAGGTTTTCCCACTGAGAACAAGACAGGACAGGTCAGCTGCGTGCACGGCGAGGGTGCCGTGGACGAGGAGTGCAGATGACCTGATTCAAACCGGTCGCCTGACAATTGGCCTCCTCCGATGCCGAATCCGGCAGAAGGTGGAGGTCAAGCAGTGCTTCCGCTGTCTTGGGTTCTCTCACGTCGCAGCTAAATGCGATGTGCGGGAGCCCGGGAGCGCAAGCCTGTGCAGGCGATGTGGTGAGGAGGGGCACAACTCAGCGGGTTGCAAAAGTCCGCTGTGCTGTGCACCCTGTAAAAAGCAAAAACTGCCGTCCGCACATTGGTGCGGTAGTGCGCAGTGCGCTGCTGTCAAGCGATGCCTCCGGAGATGACCGCGCTAAATATCCTGCAAATCAACCTGGGTCACTGCCAAGTGGCCCAGGACCTGATGCAGCAGGTAGCGTCGGAGAAGAAGGTCGATGTTGTTCTGGTGTCGGAGCAGTACCGTGACTGTAACAGTCGCTGGTACTGTGACGGCGACGGAGTGGCGGCTATTTTTCTTCCGGCGCAGGGGGCGGTCGTCTCAGGACGCAATCGAAATGCCAGCAGGGGATGGACCTGGATTGAGGTAGCAGGCTGTAGGATGTACAGCTGCTACTTCTCACCAAATGTCTCTCTGCAGCGGTTCCTCGACGATCTCCACGACCTGGAAACCGACGTCAGGACGTCCACGTTGCCGATAATCATGGCCGGTGATTTTAATGCCTGGTCGACTGAGTGGGGCTCGGCGACAACCAACAGACGGGGCTCCATCCTGGGTGATGTGGCTGCGAGCCTGCATTTGCACATTGCAAATGTGGGCACGGAGTTCACGTTCCGCAGGGGAGTCACGGGTTCAGTTGTCGACGTAACCTTCGCCAGCGAGGAAATAATCGGGCAGGTGAAGCGCTGGCGTGTACTCAATGACTACACGCACAGCGATCACCAGTACGTGTCTTTTTCGCTGGAGAGGGGACCCCGATCAGGACGACCCGGTAACTTCACCATAGGCGGCTGGAGCCTCCGATCTCTGGATCAAGAGACACTGGAGGTCATGGTGGAAAACCTGAAGACGTCGGTTGAGGACGCTGATGGCGCGGCGAGCAAGGTGAGGAGCCTTGGCGATCTCACCACGCGCGCCTGCGACGCGGCAATGGTCCGGCGCACGAAGCATCCCGCGAGGGGGCAGGCCTATTGGTGGTCAGACACCATAGCCAGTCTTCGCGCGACGTGTCTTGCCAGACGCCGGGCCGCCCAGCGGGCAAGGACATCGGGGGATACCTACGACAGTGCCCTTCAACGGTACCGGGACGCTCGCCGAGAGCTTAAGCTGGCCATCATGCGCAGCAAGGAAAGGTGCTGGGAAGAACTGTGTGAGACGGTGAATCACGACCCCTGGGGACTGCCGTACAAGATTGTGCGACAGAAACTACGGGGTAGAGATCAGGATCCGTTTCTCATGGACCCCCAGAACCTTATGAGCGTCATAGATGCTCTCTTTCCTGCGCATGACCGGAGGGCGGCAAGAGGCCCTGCTCCCCCGGGAGCGGACTTCGAACCCTTCTCCCAAGCTGAGCTTGACGCAGCGTCTGCCAGGATCAAAACCGGGAAGGCACCTGGACCGGACAACGTCCCGAACGAAGTCGTGCTGGTAGTGGCTAGGAAGTTTCCTGATGTGCTGCTGAATGTGTACAATACCTGTTTGGGGGAGGGTAAATTTGGCGACGCCTGGAAGAGGCAGAGGCTAGTCCTCGTCTCCAAAAAGGCTGTCGCCGATGGACCCTCATCTTTTAGGCCTTTGTGCATGCTCGACGGCTATGGGAAGCTCCTGGAGAGACTCATGGTTGGAAGGCTTCTCCCGATCCTCGAATCCGAGGACGGGGGACTCTCCGAGCACCAGTACGGCTTCAGGCCGGGACGATCAACCCTGGACGCCGTGGAACGCGTGGTGGACACCGTTCGGACTGCGTGGGAGGGGTCGGTGAAGAGACACCGGCAGGTCATGTTGGTGACTCTGGATATCCGGAACGCTTTCAACTCGGCTCGATGGGATTTAATCCTCAGAGAGCTGAGAGAAAGCTTCCGGGTCCCGGAGTACCTTATGGCCATGCTGGAGGATTACTTCGATGGCCGTGTGCTAGAGTATCGATGTGGTGCCAACGGGGGCTTGAAAACGCGACAGCTGACGTCTGGTGTTCCCCAGGGATCGGTCTTGGGACCGACCCTGTGGAACGTCATGTACGATGGTTTGCTGCGAACCGAGCTACCGGCGGGTGCTAGCGTCGTTGCTTTCGCGGACGACATCGCTGTGATGATCACCGGCAAGACTTGCGGCGAGATCACTGTCGCGGGAAATGAGGCCCTCCGCAGGGTGAAGCGGTGGCTGGACCGTTCCGGCTTGGAACTTGCAGTCCACAAGACGGAGGCAGTATTGTTCAGCCGAAAGCGACGACCCGCGCTGCCAAAACTGACGCTGGGGGGCTTTGAGGTGCCGCTGGTTAAATCCCTGCGGTACCTCGGTGTCCAACTTGATCGTCGACTCTGTTTCAGAGAACACATCGAGCTAGCGGCGGCGAAGGCAAGCGTGGTGGCGCAACAGCTGGGTAGAATCATGCCGAACGTCGGCGGGCCCAAATCGAGCAGAAGGAGACTTTTGCACGAGGTGGTGCACTCGACGCTTTTGTATGGGGCACCCATCTGGGCGAAGTCGCTCGAGGTTGAGCACTACAGGAAGAAGATGGCAAGTGTGCAGAGGAGGAGTGCACTCAGGGTCATCTCTGGGTATCGCACGATCTCCGAGGACGCAGCGCTGGTGCTATCTTCTTCACCTCCAATTCACCTCCTGGCGCGAGAACGTCAGGAGAGAAGAGAGCGGAAGAGAGACGGTCTAGAAGACCCCTCTCGAGACGCGATATACTCGCAGTGGCAGCAACGCTGGGACACGGCAGTTGGTGGACGCTGGACGCGCAGACTTATCAGCGACCTGAGGACCTGGTGCCAAAGGAAGCATGGTGGTCTGAGCTACCGGCTCACCCAGCTGCTGAGTGGACACGGCTGCTTCGGAAACTTCCTGCAAAGGATAGGCAAAGAAGCAGCCGCAGCCTGCTGGCACTGCGATGCAACAGAAGACGACGCCGAGCATACGATGCTAGCGTGTCCGGCCTGGGCGACTGAGAGGGCGTCACTTGTGGCTGCTCTCGGGGTCAGTCACCTGGAGGTGGATGCGGTGGTGACGACAATGCTCCAGTCGGCTGATAACTGGCGGGCGTGGGAGGACTTCGCCTCGAGCGTAATGGGACAGAAGGAGGACGCCGAGCGCGAGAGGAGAAGACGGCCCGCGGCCGCCGTAGAAGCCGACTGAAAGGCGTCACATAGCGCGGTGTAGTTGGTAACGCAATGAGCGTTGCCACAGCGAGTAGAGTAGACGCCATCAGCGTATAAACCATTGCCACACTCCCAGCGTAATACTTCATTGGTAGGTCCGGAGTGTGGTAGATGCTTGCACGGGAGAGGTTTTTAGTGGGTAGGCCCGCAGCAGGGAGAGTCCCACACTGCCAATCTAGTGACCGGCTGTCACTTGGCGTCTTATAAAAGATTTTCCTTCTTCCAACGCAAAAAAAAAAAAAAAAAAAAAAAAAAAGGTTAGGTTAGGTTAGGTTAGGTTAGGTTAGGTTAGGTTAGGTTAGGTTAGGTTAGGTTAGGTTAGGTTAGGGGTCGGTGAAGAGACACCGGCAGGTCATGTTGGTGACTCTGGATATCCGGAACGCTTTCAACTCGGCTCGATGGGATTTAATCCTCAGAGAGCTGAGAGAAAGCTTCCGGGTCCCGGAGTACCTCATGGCCATGCTGGAGGATTACTTCGATGGCCGTGTGCTGGAGTATCGATGTGGTGCCAACGGGGGCTTGGAAACGCGACAGCTGACGTCTGGTGTTCCCCAGGGATCGGTCTTGGGACCGACCCTGTGGAACGTCATGTACGATGGTTTGCTGCGAACCGAGCTACCGGCGGGTGCTAGCGTCGTTGCTTTTGCGGACGACATCGCTGTGATGATCACCGGCAAGACTTGCGGTGAGATCACTGTCGCGGGGAATGAGGCCCTCCGCAGGGTGAAGCGGTGGCTGGACCGTTCCGGCTTGGAACTTGCAGTCCACAAGACGGAGGCAGTATTGTTCAGCCGAAAGCGACGACCCGCGCTGCCAAAACTGACGCTGGGGGGCTTTGAGGTGCCGCTGGTTAAATCCCTGCGGTACCTCGGTGTCCAACTTGATCGTCGACTCTGTTTCAGAGAACACATCGAGCTAGCGGCGGCGAAGGCAAGCGTGGTGGCGCAACAGCTGGGTAGAATCATGCCGAACGTCGGCGGGCCCAAATCGAGCAGAAGGAGACTTTTGCACGAGGTGGTGCACTCGACGCTTTTGTATGGGGCACCCATCTGGGCGAAGTCGCTCGAGGTTGAGCACTACAGGAAGAAGATGGCAAGTGTGCAGAGGAGGAGTGCACTCAGGGTCATCTCTGGGTATCGCACGATCTCCGAGGACGCAGCGCTGGTGCTATCTTCTTCACCTCCAATTCACCTCCTGGCGCGAGAACGTCAGGAGAGAAGAGAGCGGAAGAGAGACGGTCTAGAAGACCCCTCTCGAGACGCGATATACTCGCAGTGGCAGCAACGCTGGGACACGGCAGTTGGTGGACGCTGGACGCGCAGACTTATCAGCGACCTGAGGACCTGGTGCCAAAGGAAGCATGGTGGTCTGAGCTACCGGCTCACCCAGCTGCTGAGTGGACACGGCTGCTTCGGAAACTTCCTGCAAAGGATAGGCAAAGAAGCAGCCGCAGCCTGCTGGCACTGCGATGCAACAGAAGACGACGCCGAGCATACGATGCTAGCGTGTCCGGCCTGGGCGACTGAGAGGGCGTCACTTGTGGCTGCTCTCGGGGTCAGTCACCTGGAGGTGGATGCGGTGGTGACGACAATGCTCCAGTCGGCTGATAACTGGCGGGCGTGGGAGGACTTCGCCTCGAGCGTAATGGGACAGAAGGAGGACGCCGAGCGCGAGAGGAGAAGACGGCCTGCGGCTGCCGTAGAAGCCGACTGAAAGACGTCACATAGCGCGGTGTAGTTGGTAACGCAATGAGCGTTGCCACAGCGAGTAGAGTAGACGCCATCAGCGTATAAACCATTGCCACACTCCCAGCGTAATACTTCATTGGTAGGTCCGGAGTGTGGTAGATGCTTGCACGGGAGAGGTTTTTAGTGGGTAGGCCCGCAGCAGGGAGAGTCCCACACTGCCAATCTAGTGACCGGCTGTCACTTGGCGTCTTATAAAAGATTTTCCTTCTTCCAACGCAAAACAAAAAAAAAAAAAAAAAAGGTTAGGTTAGGTTAGGTTAGGTTAGGTTAGGTTAGGTTAGGTTAGGTTAGGTTAGGTTAGGTTAGGTTAGGTTAGGTTAGGTTAGGTTAGGTTAGGTTAGGTTAGGTTAGGTTAGGTTAGGTTAGGTTAGGTTTTTTTTTTTTTTGATGTGGAGTTACGCTATTATTTGCCCTGCTTATCACGTACAAGGCTTATATCTTCAAGTGGATTGCATATTTCTATCTGTTCTAAGCTAATTAATTGAACGGTTGAAGTTCGTGGACGGAAAGGAAAGGAAGAGCGGCTGTGGCCTAGTGGGAACTTCTCCGCATTTGCGAGTTTGACGAGGGAACCACAGAAACCTCGTCAAGAGAAGCCGGACTACTCAGGAATCTTCGCAGGCCTTCCGTCACTCCAGAAGGGAGCTCGGCTTTTTTCTGATTACCCAGTTCATTTTATCTTACTATATCTATTAGAAAAGGCTGTGGTGATAGGTCCTTATGACCTATCACTGGATCTGATGTTTGAGGTCTTCATCTTGCTTCTGTGAAACACCTCTGAAAAAAAAAAGGAGCATACATAGTTGAGCGTAAGCACATCTGATGGATTTTCCTGAAGATTTATAAGTCGACACGTTCTTTTAGCATGGCTTCCATTTTTATGCGGTATGGGCAGTCCCGAGAGTTGGCTCTGTGGTCGCAGACTTCTTTTTTCCCCTTGTTAATTTTTGAGCAGTTCCAGCAGTGAAGATCTGAGCTGGTGTCCCCTTTGGTGCATTCACGGCTTCTGTGCTCTCCAGCACAGTGCATGCATCGTTCTTTGATCTCCATACATCTGAGAGATGTATGGCCGTATCCAAGGCATTTGAAGCATTGAATGAGAGGGCTGCTGTCCTCGACGTGGACCCTCTGGAAGCCGATGCAAATCCGTTCCCTAGCAATCATGGCGCTCCGTATTTCTTTAGTGACACCAAGAATGATGTTACGAAGCCGATTGTTCTTGGGGTTCTTGTAAGTTCGCATAATAGTGATGTCATTGTCCCCCTTGATTGCTTCCAAAACTGAGTCATTCTGACACTTAATCATCTCGATAACTTCCTCGTTTTTCGTCTCTGTCTCCACCCCCTTGAGGACCACAGATGGTCTTAGACGTTTGCCCTCCTGGGCCGACAGCCTACCTTTGGTAAGTTCAGGTAGTGCCTCCTTCAAGACTTGTACATCTTTTTGAGTTGGGCACCTAACGATTACCTTGTTGTCCTTGGCGCTGTACATGGCCGAGACTCCGACCCTGAGTTGTGCAGGTTTGACTTGTTGCCTGAAAGTGTCCTGTATTTCTTTGCACGTTTGCGTTTTGTCAGATGCGCTTACAATAAGCGCATGAGACGCAGCAGCCTTGGTAGGCAAGTTCAACTTGAGAGCAGTGGAGTAATCATTTTGGGGCCGGGCAAGTTCGTCAACCTTAGCGGCCAATCCAGCAATTTGGTTCTTAATCTCGCTAAGATCGGTGGGGTTCATGGTGGGTGTGATGACCTGGTGTGGGTCATCTCTTGAAAAACCATTAGATAGAGCCTCAATCTGTGTCACCCATTCGACAATGTCGCGAGATTTTGCTTTTTTGAGGATCTGTTGGCACAAAATCCCAATTTGTGAAGCAATTGAGGGTAACGACACAGAATTTCCGGGTGATGGCGGAGAGAGGGAGCGAGAGGCTCTGGCTCTCGAGGTCTGCCTCTGAGACGATGGAGGGGTATGTAACATCTTTGCGTTACATACAAACAAAAGAACACGAAATAATTTTTTATATAAAAAGTGTACACACAATAATCGAAAAAAAAATTCTTTGAAAATTTCGAAAAACACCAAATGATGCGCAGAAAAAACACTTTTTCTTTATATAACTAACACAATAAAGCAAGGCGCATCTAAAGAGCCTAGTATAACCGCAATGTGATGCCACTTTGCAAAGTTTGCAAACACGTGGTTTTCACTTAATCACTAATATCTTGAAAACTGCAAGTCGCACAGGTATGCGTAAGCTATCAAATTTAGTGGTCTCAATGCGGCGCGCACACTGATGAACAGTTTGCAGTTCTAAGACTCCCCAGAAGGGCAGCGTTCCAAAAAACAATGATTTTTTCTCCAGTTTTTACACAAAATAGTCAATAAATCAATAAATTGCACACAAAAAACACTTTTTCTTTATATTAACTAACACAGTAAGGCAAGGCGCATCTAAAGAGCCCAATATAACCTCAATGTGATGCCACTGTAAAAAGTTAGCAAACACGTGGTTTTCACAAAAACACTAATATCTTGAAAACTGAAAGTCGCACAGGTATGCGTTCACTATCAAATTTAGTGGTCTTGATGCAGCGCACACACAGAAGAACAGTAAGGAATTTTAAGACTGCCCGGAAGGGCAGCGTATCGGAAAACGAATATTTTTCTCGAGTTTTTTCACTAAATAACTAAAAGCACTATAAATTTATTAACAAAACACAAGTTTTTTTGCATCATTATATGCGGCAAAGCAAGACGCAACTTTTAAGACACAAATCGGTACGATCCGACACAAATAGCCGATGTTTGGATTTTTCCAATACGGAGCGCGAGAAACACGTGGTGCTGCGGCGGACGCTGGACTGTAACTGGTTAGGTTAGGTTAGGTTAGGTTAGGTTAGGTTTTTTTTTTTGGTGTGGGAGTTGCGAGAGGATCACCTTGCTTATCACGGACAAGGTTTAAAAATTCTGAGGGATTAGACACGGTTTGTCATTTCCCTTGTGGATCTTTCTATGTTTCGTTTTTTCTTTGTAAGTGTAGGGATGGGATGGAAAGCGTCCGTGCACGACTTTATTGGAACCATCCCGGCATTCGCCATTACGACTGAGGAATCACGGTAAACTCAGTCGGGATGGGCGGCTCATTGGCCTTCCGGTTTGGTTAAATTAACCTCCGGCATCTCATTACCTATATGTGATATCTGTTTTTATTAGTCAGTTCGTGTCTGTGTTAGTGCAAGTGTTTGTGTCTCCTTAACATTTTCCTCGTTTATTTTTCTCATTATTTTATAAATAGTTCCAAAATAGTCAAAAATTGTTTTTGTGTATGAAGAATCCAATATTAATTTTCTGATTTCACTGAGATTTTGAACGTTGATGTTACATTTATTTTCCAGATTGAATTTGGTTTTTTCAAGGAAGGGACATTCAAAAAGCAAATGAAGGACAGTTTGTTCACTTTGGTTGTTACATGGACAGGTGTTTATAGTTAGAATTTTGAATCTATACAGGTAACTGCGGAAGAAACCATGCCCAGACAGGAACTGGGTCGTTTCGTAAGTCGGTGAGTACTTTCTGGCTAGTAACATTGCTTCTTGTATGTTTTGGAAGAACATCCTTGTGGTGCTTCCTGCAGTATCCCTTAGATATGCATCGTTCCAGTCCGACAAGGTTTTTGCCTTTAGTTCTCCTCTAGCATGGCTGATTGGGTAACTATCGTAGACAGGTTTCAACTTTTAGGTTAGGTTAGGTTAGGTTAGGTTAGGTTAGGTTAGGTTAGGTTAGGTTAGGTTAGGTTAGGTTAGGTTAGGTTAGGTTAGGTTAGGTTAGGTTAGGTTAGGTTAGGTTAGGTTAGGTTAGGTTAGGTTAGGTTAGGTTAGGTTAGGTTAGGTTAGGTTAGGTTAGGTTAGGTTAGGTTAGGTTAGGTTAGGTTAGGTTAGGTTAGGTTAGGTTAGGTTAGGTTAGGTTAGGTTAGGTTAGGTTAGGTTAGGTTAGGTTAGGTTAGGTTAGGTTAGGTTAGGTTAGGTTAGGTTAGGTTAGGTTAGGTTAGGTTAGGTTAGGTTAGGTTAGGTTAGGTTAGGTTAGGTTAGGTTAGGTTAGGTTAGGTTAGGTTAGGTTAGGTTAGGTTAGGTTAGGTTAGGTTAGGTTAGGTTAGGTTAGGTTAGGTTAGGTTAGGTTAGGTTAGGTTAGGTTAGGTTAGGTTAGGTTAGGTTAGGTTAGGTTAGGTTAGGTTAGGTTAGGTTAGGTTAGGTTAGGTTAGGTTAGGTTAGGTTAGGTTAGGTTAGGTTAGGTTAGGTTAGGTTAGGTTAGGTTAGGTTAGGTTAGGTTAGGTTAGGTTAGGTTAGGTTAGGTTAGGTTAGGTTAGGTTAGGTTAGGTTAGGTTAGGTTAGGTTAGGTTAGGTTAGGTTAGGTTAGGTTAGGTTAGGTTAGGTTAGGTTAGGTTAGGTTAGGTTAGGTTAGGTTAGGTTAGGTTAGGTTAGGTTAGGTTAGGTTAGGTTAGGTTAGGTTAGGTTAGGTTAGGTTAGGTTAGGTTAGGTTAGGTTAGGTTAGGTTAGGTTAGGTTAGGTTAGGTTAGGTTAGGTTAGGTTAGGTTAGGTTAGGTTAGGTTAGGTTAGGTTAGGTTAGGTTAGGTTAGGTTAGGTTAGGTTAGGTTAGGTTAGGTTAGGTTAGGTTAGGTTAGGTTAGGTTAGGTTAGGTTAGGTTAGGTTAGGTTAGGTTAGGTTAGGTTAGGTTAGGTTAGGTTAGGTTAGGTTAGGTTAGGTTAGGTTAGGTTAGGTTAGGTTAGGTTAGGTTAGGTTAGGTTAGGTTAGGTTAGGTTAGGTTAGGTTAGGTTAGGTTAGGTTAGGTTAGGTTAGGTTAGGTTAGGTTAGGTTAGGTTAGGTTAGGTTAGGTTAGGTTAGGTTAGGTTAGGTTAGGTTAGGTTAGGTTAGGTTAGGTTAGGTTAGGTTAGGTTAGGTTAGGTTAGGTTAGGTTAGGTTAGGTTAGGTTAGGTTAGGTTAGGTTAGGTTAGGTTAGGTTAGGTTAGGTTAGGTTAGGTTAGGTTAGGTTAGGTTTTTTTTTTGATGTGGAGTTACGCTATTATTTGCCCTGCTTATCACGTACAAGGCTTATATCTTCAAGTGGATTGCATATTTCTATCTGTTCTAAGCTAATTAATTGAACGGTTGAAGTTCGTGGACGGAAAGGAAAGGAAGAGCGGCTGTGGCCTAGTGGGAACTTCTCCGCATTTGCGAGTTTGACGAGGGAACCACAGAAACCTCGTCAAGAGAAGCCGGACTACTCAGGAATCTTCGCAGGCCTTCCGTCACTCCAGAAGGGAGCTCGGCTTTTTTCTGATTACCCAGTTCATTTTATCTTACTATATCTATTAGAAAAGGCTGTGGTGATAGGTCCTTATGACCTATCACTGGATCTGATGTTTGAGGTCTTCATCTTGCTTCTGTGAAACACCTCTGAAAAAAAAAAAAAAAGGAGCATACATAGTTGAGCGTAAGCACATCTGATGGATTTTCCTGAAGATTTATAAGTCGACACGTTCTTTTAGCATGGCTTCCATTTTTATGCGGT
>OX637337.1:21203196-21292505 GCA_951799405.1 Agapetus fuscipes
CCTTTAGCGTTGCTGGCTCCGACGGCTTGTAATTCTCTTCTGTGACCCTCAGGGAGCTGAAGACTGAGGCAGCTTTTCGAAAAGAGCTCAAAACTTATTTTTTTCAAAGACAATTACAAAGCGCCTTTGCAGTGACTCAGTCACGAAAAGGCGCTGTACAAATGTGTATTATTATTATTATTATTATTATCAATAATTAAATTTCTTGGCAGAGAACGAGTCAACTAAAAAATAATTTTGTCCAATTGAGAATCTCTTATATATACCAACACACATGAATCATTATTTAGGGTAGTAATCAGGTTTTATATCCAAAACCAATAATCAGTGTTAGAAATAAAAATACTTCATCTCTTAAAACAGACGTTAGTATTTCATTTATTTACCTGGATGGCAAAAAAATGAATGAAGTTTACTGATAACAAAAGAGTTCACCATGGCCTTGATGGCATGTGTGGGGAGACATCTTTTGATGGAGTGCAGCTGCCGTAGCCCAAAAACACCTGTTCTAACAGTCTTGCTGACGTGTTCTTTCATACTCAGACAGCGGTCTATTTCTATACCAAGAAGTCTTACGCTTGTTGAAGGAAAGATTTCATTCCTACAAATTCTTATGGGTGTTTGGCTGATTGAATGAATCTTTCTTGCTGTAGCGATTCTGAGTACTTCGGTTTTGTCAGGATTCAACACCAATCGATTAATTATTTGCCATCCAACAAGAAATGTCGTTTATACAGCCGACCAACCTTGTTTCAGTGTATTTTGCTTGTTCAGGTGTGTAACTGGTATAAATTTGACAGTCGTCAGCATGGCAATGGAATTTTAGATTCCAGCCTTCAACTATATCGCACGCTTAATAATAAAGAGCAATAACTCGAAAATTCGGAAAATCGAGATTTTGTAATAAAACGCTAGAACAATGCGAGAAGAATAGGTAGAATGCGACAGCCGTTAAATTTGGACGAATATGACCGAGATAAAACATCTGTCGCCTTTTTCATCCCATAAAAGTTGTACTGGTTGTGATTTCCCAACATTCTTATTTTTTGAGTTATTGCTCTTTATTATTAAGCGTGCGATATGTTCCAGTTCCTTCGGATATAAGATGAACAATAGTGGTCCTAGAACGGATCCCTGTGGCACACCTGTGGTGAGATTAATAAAGATGAACATTCCGTTTTGGATTTGGACAGCCTGACTCCAATTCTTCAGGTAGTCGGTCAGCCACAGTTAAGCCTTTCCGGATATACCGTATAATCTCTCCAATCCTATTGAAGAATATCATGATCGACAGTGTCGAAAGAGCGCTCATATCCAACATTGTGAGAATGGCATGTTTTCCTTGTTCAATTTGAGTAGTGAGATCAAATAAAATAAGATAAATGCCCGTTTCAGTTGAATGACAGTGTCTAAAAGCCGATTGTTTCTTGGCCAAAAGTCCCTCAGATTGTAGATAACAAGTAAGTCTCATTGCCACAATTCTTTCAATTATTTTAGATTTAAACGACAAGTTCGAGATGGGTCGGAAATTTTCAGGGTTATTGTTATTGTTTTTAGATTTATTTAAGGGTATTAGACGTTTTGCTACCATTACAATTATTTTTTGTATGGAAATTTGTCACTTTGTATGGTGGCCATACTTTATAATATATTTTAAAAAAAAGTAATGAATTATATTTGTAGCTATATATAAGAGCTTTAAAATTGTAGAACAATATTTTCTAGTTAGCCCTTTCTCTGCCAAGAAATTTTAAATTGTTTTTTTCTCTTGTATGGCAACCCCCAAAACAAAGAAAATTATGAGGCAATGATAATTATTGTCATATAGCATCATTATAATGACGATTATGCAAAAAAAAATAAGGAAAATCGTAGGTGCCGTTTTTGAGCCAATCTCATTTGAAACTTTCAGCTGTTCGGAAACCATCTTGAATTTTCTGAAATTTGAAAAATGTTTCACTATGAATTATAGTGATAAGAGAGTTCTTTAAATTAGGAAGAAATATAAAAGTTTATTGCATTCTGATGGGTTCTTGTAGCCTTTTAATTTCAATTTTTGATATCATGTTAACATCACTTTATGGTTTTATATTCAAAAAATATATTTAATTTTTTAAATAATTTTATGTTATGTATAATATTGTAGAGAATTATTCTTTTGTCAACGCTTTCACTTCTGAGAAAATCAAAATTGTTTATTTTTTTCATATGGCAGCCCATAGACGAAGATTGGCAAGAGTGCTGCTATATCTAATTTTCTTAGTGACAATTTAAGCAACGATCACACTGAAGTTTTACAGAAAATCGTTAGAGCCGTTTTGGAGAAAAGTGCAATTTTATGTTTTTTTTGTATGGCAGCTATCTTGAATTTTCAGGTTGGTGCCATGCCAGTCGGCTCATCAAAATTTGTGGTTATCAATTCTCTTAATCCAAAAATTGGTGTCTCTGCGATAAGTAGTTTCGGCTAGGACATACGGACATACATACATACGGACGGACGGACGGACAGGTTCGACAAATTAGGTTTTTTTGCATGTACTGGTGCAGGACAACTCATTTCCGTTGAAATCTCAAAAAAAATAATCGGACGAATACAATACTTTATAGCTCCTTCGGACTGCTATAAAGTCACAATATTTTAAAATTTCTCGGCAGCGGAAGGGTTAATCAAAAAATTTTGCCAGCCAATTTGATAGCCATTATATGTACCTATATTTATTTATCACTATTGTTTTCGAAAAGTAAAATATAGCCACCAAAGCGAAAAATTTCCATACAAAAATTTATTGTAATTTTCTTGATAGCAAAAATAATAATAAAATGTTTATTGCAGCTTAGTCACGTGGAGGGTGCAATACATGAACAGCCATATAAAAAATACAGCAATAAAAAAGTACATAGAAGAAAAATACAAAAATGATTTAAAAGGTTATTTTAAAATACTAGGCTGAAGTTTTATTTTTGATACAAAAGTGACCAATAATTTAAATCTAAGCTGCAAAGATATGTATCATTTGAGATTTATATTAAACGTATTCCCATAAGCAGACACGTATAAGTTCGCGCTTACACATGCCGCATATGAACCTACAATCTAAAAACCCAATCTCAAGTGAACATAAGCCCTGCTACTCTTGCCTACTTTCCCTGAAATAGGGTTGACATTGTCAAAGTGAACCATCTTTTACAGTATGGGTGGTCAGCCTCATACAAATCTATAAGTCAAGGAAAATGATCATACCGCAAAATTAAAATTACTGAAGCAGATTGCCTTCATTCTAATCTAATCTAATCTAAGCTGCAAAGATATATATCATTTAATATTTATATTAAATGCATTCCCACAAGCAGATATGTATGATTTCGCGCTAACACATGCCGCATGTGGACCTACAATATAAAAACCCAATCTCAAATGAACATAAGCCTTGCAACTCTTGCCGTCCTTCCCTGAAACAGGGGTGACATTGGCAAAGTGAACCAATTTTTTACAGTATGGGTGGTCAGCCGCATAAGAACCTATAAGTCAAGGAACATACATGACAAATTACATTTTTAAAATCAATAAACAACAATATACCTATACATTGACATAAAAAACTAAATCACAAAACCAATTTTACTTTAACAATCCCCAGCCGCCAACATCACAGATCAACCGCCATTTCTTTCTATCCTTACATACTTCTTTCATTTCCTCCAGAGTCATAACCTTCTTCATACAAGCTCTTCTTTTATTATGACTCTGGATATTCCATTCATTCGCAATTTCGGATATTTGGTCCATCCATACCTTTCTCGGTCTTCCTCTACCACGACATCCATCTATTCTACCAACATATACTTTCTTCGTCAGTCTTTCCTCATTCATTCTCTCCATATGCTCAAACCATCTTAACAAACTTCTTTTAATCTTCACTTTCACACTTTCTCTTGCACCACATTCTTCTCTTACAAAATCATTTCTCACCCTGTCACTCCGTTTTTTCCCAATCATACTTCTTAGAAAGTCCATTTCAACAGTATGGACTTTACTAATTTCACTTTCATTCACCGTCCAGGCCTCGCTTCCAAACATCAAGGTGGGTAAAAGTATGCCACTGCGTACCGCCAATCGAGCATTTTTAGATATGTTTTGATTTTTGGCGATACAAGCTGTGGCACCCAGTACACACCTGCCCTTCATTACTCTTCTTTCAAATTCACCGGTCATTCTTCCATCTTTTTCAAACATACTTCCCAGGTATACAAACTCATTTACGACATCAACATTCATTCCATTAATTTTAAATTCATAATTCATACTTTCATCATCTCTTTCAAAAATCAATACTTTCGTCTTACTTGCATTCAACTTCAGATGGTTACCTAACAAAGCTTCATTCAATCTAGAGAGCATTGTTTGCAATTCTACTGCTGAATCAGAAACAAGAACTGCATCATCTGCATACAGTAAAACACTCACTTTGCTCTCTCCTATCGTCAAAACACAATCATTAAGTCGAGCATCTCTAACACACTTGTCCATGACTATGTTAAATAGCCATGGACTCATCACACATCCTTGCCTCACACCCTTATAAACTTCAAACCACTCACTATACTCACCATCAATACGAACACATGCCTTACTATTTTCATAGTTTGCATGCACCGCACCTAGGAGAGCCCCATTCACTCCGTATGCTTTCAAAACATCCCATAACATACCTCTGTCTACTGAGTCAAAAGCCTTTTCCAGATCTACAAAGGCCGTGAACAGCTTCCGCCTCACCGACAATTGTTTTTCAACAAGTTGTCGTAGAGTAAAAATCTGATCAACACAGCCTCTACCGGCCATAAAGCCGGACTGTATATCGGAAATCCTTTCACTAGTAGTCAGAATCACATTTTTTATAATCACCTTACAGAAGACTTTTCCTGGTATACTGAGTAGACTGATTGGTCTGAAGTTCTGACAGTCTTTTTTGTCCCCTTTACCTTTGTAAATGGGAACAATGACTGCCTTCCTCCAATCCATCGGTACTACTCCTGCATTCACACAAAGCTTACATAATTCGTACATCCAATCTATCACGCATTCACCTCCTGCTTTCAACATTTCACCATTTATTCCATCAAACCCAGCAGACTTTCCATTCTTCAAACATTCAATAGATACTTTTATTTCCTCTTTCAAAATCCTAAATTCATTCTCTTCTGTCATTTTTCTAAACAAATTTCTTTCGCCCCGACCAAAAATCCCTTCAAAATATTCTTTCCATCTCTTACATACTTCATCATTCTCCCATACCATCTCACCAACAGCACTTTTGATTCCTGGGGTGGTCAATGCAGAATCTTTATTCCTAATGGCACCGACCCATCTCCAGAATTCCTTCCTACTGTCGGTGAAACTTCTGTTCATTTTTTCATCAATCTTTCTCTGTTCATTCGCTTTGCTTTCATAAACTACATTCTTCGCCATTCGCTTGGCTATCTTATATTCATCTTCTAGCTTTCTATCATTCCTGTCGTTCAGCCACTTTTTGTAACATTCCTTCTTCACTTTCACAGCCTCTTTTACTTTAGCATTCCACCAGGCATCCCCTTTCAATCTTCCACCTTTCGTTTCTCCACATACTTTTCGAGCACACTCAATCATTCCTTCTTTCATAAACTTCCACATGCTTTCAATATCTTTTTCATTCACATTCTTTTCAAGTTCATTCACACTTAACTTTTTTTGTATTTCTGATTTATACTTCACTTTCACGTTTTCATCACTCAGACTTTCTACTTTTATTCTTGGCTTTCTTACTTTCTTCTTACGTTTCTTCTTTCTTACTTCTCCAATCATTATTTTAGCGCATAAGAGATAGTGGTCACTGCCTATTTCAGGCCCACGATAGACACGGCTATCTCTTACGGCTCCTCTCAGTCTTTCATCCACACAGATGTAGTCAATGATTGTGCGACTTCCCACAATCTGCCTTGTGTACAGATGCACATCCTTATGTCGAAACCATGTGTTTGATGCAAAAAGGCTGTGCTCTGCACACAAAGCTATCAGGTGTCGCCCATTATCATTGACTACACCTCGTCCACTAGGACCAACAATTTTCACACATTCATCTCTTTGCTTACCTACCCATCCATTCATATCACCCAAAATTATAATGAATTCATTCTTCTTACTTTCACGCACAGCTGCATTCAACTCGTTCCAAAAATTCATTTTCACCTCCATACATTCTGAATCTACAGGAGCATAACAGGCCACTAAGAAAATTCTCATCTTGCTTGTTTTAAATTTAACAATCAAGATTCTTGGGGAGACTCTTTTGTAACCCGTTATGCATCCTTTCACATTTTCACTAACGATCACGCCAACACCTTGTCTTTCATTCCCATCTTCTACACCTGACCAGATATACAATTCACCATTCATTAGGACTTTTTCACCATTCCCTTTCATTTTTGTCTCTGTCACACCCATCACTTGTATTCTCTTTTCATTCATCACAGTCACAATTTCCTTCTCCTTACACTCATTCATTCTTCTGACATTCCAAGTTCCAATCACCCATTCATTCTCTCTGAGCAAGTTTCTGGCGGTGTCTCTGCAAAGTGCAACTGAGCTTATGTTGGCGTACATAGGCCTTATTTAATACAAAAATTAAATAAAATATAGGTATCAAATAATACTTGTAACAACAATAAAAAAAAAAAAAAAATAATAATAATATTAAAATTATCAAAAAATTTAAAAAATAAATAAATAAATTATTATTAAGATCATTATATAAAATTAATTAAATCCTAATCCTAATCGGGGTGTCGGCTTATGTCAGGATGATGTTGATGTTAAAGTTGGCGTTGCCGGAGTAGCTCCTGGCGGGCTACGTGGGTCCTCGCCCATGCCCGCGTCTCTACGCTGGGCCCCCTCGCCGTGCAACACCCAGCCTTCTGTAGCTTGGCACTCCTTGGGGTTCTCATCAGAGTTGTCATCGCAGTCGTCCTCCTTGTCACACACCC
Organism: Agapetus fuscipes; assembly: GCA_951799405.1. Lineage (NCBI taxonomy): Eukaryota > Metazoa > Arthropoda > Insecta > Trichoptera > Glossosomatidae > Agapetus > Agapetus fuscipes. The sequence continues at coordinate 21,210,214 of OX637337.1, forward strand.
AGGTGCAGGGAATGCAGCGCCCGTTGGCGCACTGGAACTGACGGGCGGAGCAGCCGGTGGCGTCAGATTTGTGTCCAGCGCCAGCAATCACGTAACAAGTCCCAGAACACAGTGTACAAAACGAAAACACAAACCACACATTACATCCAAAACTCAATGCGGGGGCAGACTGCCTCTCGTTGGAATACATGTCGAGAATCCCGCCACAATTCACTATTCACACTTTTGAATTTTTGTTTGGAATAGAATACACAGCTTGAATTTTATTTGAATTTGGAACGCGTAAGCATCGGTGAAACGTCAGACGTGATTTTGAGGTTAGTCGCACCGTCCTCATTGTCCATAAAACAATGTCCTCATATTTGTTTTAAAATTCTTAATTGATTGACTACAGCAGAAGACAGGAATACATTACAATTGAATACATTACAATACAATATTTTATTACAGAATACATTACAATATTTTATGCTGTAAAGTCATGTGCAGTCCACTGTACATTTAATTTCTGGTACGCGCGTTGGGGAATTCTTACGTCTCAAAAGATTGCTTTCGTCGCCCATCCATCCATATTATACATCGATGATATCACGCATCTCCCTCGTGCTACGAGGTATATACTTATTTTCAACATTCTAACTATGACAGGACAGATAATTTACAACCCTTTATTATAAGTAAGTAAGTATCCATGAAGTTTTAATATGTGTTTAATCTTCTATACGATATTATTTTTTATTTTCTGTTAAAATAAAGTACTGAGGCGTTTAAGCTAGATTTTGACCAAAAACGGGACTCGACGTAAAGTTTTTTGGAAAATATTTGACTTTAAAATTCATTTCCCGTGAAACTATAGCAGATAGTAAGAATGTGTAAAGGCTTTTATTGTTTAAAATTAACGTTCTTATTTTTGATTTACAAAATTTCAATTATTGTACTTTGTTTTTGAGTCATAAAATATAATGTAAAAAATACCGTTTTACCCTTTTTTCTCCTGAACCAGAAGGGTTGGAAATACAAATTTTTGGTATGTTAATTAACTTGTTATTAATAACGAATGTTACACATATTTTTATTTCTTTATTCTCATGACTCATACAACTTATATCAAAAGATCGATTTATATATTTGTTAAAAAAATGACCGCATTCAAAATGCTCCAAGTTTGGAGTATTTTTTTTAATGCAAAAAGCAGGTAAATAATGTAGGTCATCATCTCTTACTAGTCTCTGCCTGGTAGTCGATGAGGTAGTTTGCACCATTTTTTGGGCCTCTTTGAAGAGGCCGCCTCCTGAACGCTCCAGGGTAGGATCACCAAAATCGGCAGAAAAGGCATGTACTCGATGCCGGACACCTCCCCAAACATGTTTCTGCCTGGTAGTCGATGAGGTAGTTTGCACCATTTTTTGGGCCTCTTTGAAGAGGCCGCATCCAAAACGCTCCAGGATAGGAAAAGGCAGACCAGTGAAAAAATGATGTACTCGATGCAAACTACCAGCCTGACCATGTCTCTGCCTGGTAGTCGATGAGGTAAGGTTTCGTACGTCTGGCTCTAAGTCTATACAGCACACACGAAAAAAAAACTAAAAATGTAAAAAAAATGCGTTTTTTTAAATATTTTTTTGTGATGGCAATTCTTAAGTTATATATTTTGTTCAAGTTTTATAATTAAGATAAAAAACTAATAAACATTCTTGATTTTTTTCATTAATGTAACTATTTTGCTAAGACCCTAAAGTGTAAGAAACAAAAATGGCAGATTTAGCTTTATAACACGCCTTAAGCCGTTTTGGAAGACAACAAACCGTAAACCGTTATGGGAGAACTTTATTTTTCTCGTCGTTTCGCTTGCAACGTAGCCAACGTCTTCAGGCATCCTTTCTACAAGACGATCGAAGATAACAATAACTTTTGTTCTGATGATGATGATGATGATGATGAGTTGATGATTTCTTTATAGCGCCGTTTCGTGATGTAGTCACTCCAAGGGCGCTGGTGCAAACGATGCCAGAAATTTGTTTGTCTTCAGTGCATTCCGGAACTTTCCATGGTCCTCTAGCTCTCTCACATGATGTGGCAGGTGGTTCCAGGCCAGAGGGCCAGCAATTGCAAAAGCACGCTCTCCAAACACTGTGTTAACTCTTCTTATAGGTTCTTCAATCCTTGATTTGGCTCCAGTCTCAGCTGATTTCTTTGATGTTCTCCTATAAGGGTTCATCTAATTTCCTACAAGTGTAATTAATCATTAAAGTTACTATTTATAATCTAAGCTGCAAAGATATGTTAATATTTAAGGCTCATATTAAATGCATGCCCACTGACAGACACATGTAGGTTAGCCTTTACGCATCCTGCATGTGCGCATATAAATAAACAAAATCTCACTTGAATATACACCTTGCAACTTCTGCCGTCTTTCACTGAACCCGCGGTGGTATTGGCAAAAGGGAACCAATTTTCACAGCGCAGGGGGTCAGCCTCATACCATATAATTATAATTAGTCAAGGAGCATATAATTATATTTTGTTTATATGTTAAACGACCGTTTATTTTTGAATATGAGTCATTCAGTCGATGCTATTACATGCAAAACTGGCACGCATGAATCACCGTCTGTAGATAGCAAAACGCATGGAATCTTACAAGTTACTACCATTAGGTATAATATGTGCAGTATATCAGTGATTCTTAAGTAGAGGTTACATTTGGAACTGTTATATATAATCTAAGTTGCAAAGATATGTTACATTTAGGATTCATGTTAAATGCATGCTCACAAGCTGACAAGTATAAGTTCGCATCGCATGTGTACTTACAAAATAAAAACCCAAATCTCGAATGAACATAAGTCTTGCAACTTTTGCCGACTTTCCCAGAAACACTTTTCAAAAAATGTTTTTTTTTTAAATGAGATTTAAGAGTTGTATAGAACCAAAATCGGTAATCTAGGATTTTTATAGAAAATTTAAGTTAATGCATGGAAACATAATTGAATTGTATTTCTCAAAGTAAATCAACTTATTATAACAAAATGCTCATATAAAACTTCTTAACTACAGAATTTCCACACGTTGTAATGTTTTCCCTCGTAGAAAATATGAAAAAGGTGCATTTATCTTAGAAACCCATCTTAGCTCAATATCTCACTTTGTGAGTTCTACATTTAAGGTATTGGTATATAAGCACGAACTTAGATGGGCCTGCCAGTGGGCGTGCATTAAGTATATTTCTTAAATATTAACATATCGCTGCCTTAGTTCTTGTTTACCGTATACGCCATTGAGAAAAATTTACATGAGCAATGTTTGCATGTCGCACGCTTAATAAAGAGCAATAACTCAAAAATTGGGAAAATCGAGATTTTGTAATGAAACGCAAGAACAATGCGAGAAGAATAGGTAGAATGCGACAGCCGTTCAATTTGGATGAATATGATAAAGATAAAACATCGGTCGCCTTTTTCATCCCATACAAGTTGTACTGGTTGTCTGAACTTCAAACGTGATTTCCCAACATTCTTATTTTTTGAGTTATTGCTCTTTATGATTAAGCGTGCGATGTGTACTGGACCAATGTGTCTTATGAAAACAAGAAATTTATTTAAAAAATATTGAAAATAACTCTCACATTATCGAGTTTTAAGGTTTTTCTTAGCTCAGATTGTGTAGAATTTGATTCATAAGACAACTGCATGAAAAAGTCATAATTGACAAGATTGGCGTATACGGTAAACAAGAACTGGGGGAGCGATATATTTGGCACTTACATAGAATTGTTAATATTTTCTCTAATAGAAAATATGAAAAAGGTGCATTTATCTGAGAAACCGAGGTTAGCTGTATATGCCACTTATTTAGTTTGACCTTTAAGGTATCGGTAAACAAGCGCGAACTTAGACGTCACGTCATACAAATGCACACCTGTGGGTGTGCATTGAGTGTAAGCATTAAATGACAACATATCTTTGCAACTTAGATTTTAGATTGAGTGCATCAAATCTATATATATTTTCTACAATGCCATTTTATTTGACAGGAAGATGCAATTCGTCGCACAATTGTCACGAATGTAAACTGCGCTTAATGGAGTTGGCATTTTTTTAATTCATCGAATGGAATTCATCAATAAATATTTCATGACCACAGCATCACATGACTGTTCACAGCTGCGATGATTTTAATTGCCACAGTAATGCACTAATTAAGAAGAATGAGATACGTTTTGTTTTAATGTACTTTGAACACCAATGTTGTCCGAATATTAAAAATATCCCTCGGCCATGTGACGTCACCCACAGTAGATTCCCGGTAATCTGGGATTTCTTCTAGTTTACAACGTCGGTCAAATAACAAACTAAGAATTTATTATTTTTCATAAAATATCGAAACAAAGAAATATACTAAACTACACATTAATAATAATATTGATTGTGGAAAATATTTCTTGATGTGAACTCAATTACTTTTAAAGCTGATTTTCTTGCGTTTTAAAAAGTATATCATCTTAATTTGCATTAGAACGGCGTGCTTATAAAATGCAAGCACAGTTAAAATTTTAAAGATTTAAATAAATGAAAGAAAAAGATTTGTATGGATGAGAGAGAGAGAGATAAGCGCTCAGATTTAGAAGTAATCCGGCCAAATAACGACATTTATTTTCGCATCCTTTTCAATGTTCCAACCTTATTATAATACTATTAGATCAGCTGATATGTTCCTTTCATAATAAGTTGGATTCCTCGACTTACAGGTTGGTATGATGATGAAGACCCATACTCTAAAAATTGCTTGACTTTAGTTAAATCGCCCTTCCCTGTTCCGGAGAAAGTCGACAAGAGTTGCAGGTTTTCTGTTTATTTGATGTTTGCGTTCCATAAGCACATAATTTTAAATTTTATCTGGCCCTCTCCTGAAAAAGTTAGCCCTCTCCTGGTTTATTTTATTTATGCGTTTTCACGTTAAAGATTAAAGAAAATATAATTTTTGAATCTACAACTCACCTGGATGAAGTTTCAGTCATCCCTTCAGACGGGTGCACAAACACACAGGTCAATATTTAAGTCACAAAATGGATCATTTTTTCCACACACTGTTTCAAACTGTCTCGAGATTGTGCGAGTACTACATTGAATTAATTAGTATTAAGTGTCCTAGACCTCTAAATTATTGTAGAGAGTCTGCCGCACAGGATTTCATAAAAAACCGGTCCGTAGACTATTGATTAACGTTATGGATTCGTGAGCGGAAGGTCTGAAATGTTATTCGCGGTATTGCACAAAAAAAAAAATATTGAATTTTTCAAAAATTGCTCTTCGTTGGGTTGATCTACCTTTATCAGAAGATTGGTCACAAAGGTTTATCCGGCGTTACAGCAGCTGAGACTTTGAAGTAGGGAAATTACCACTGACTAGTGTCGAGCAAGCATACAGAGGGCTCTTGAAGTGTGATTCAGGCAAAAATAGCGCTCGACAAATAAATCAACTTGATTTATTTTCATTTTTTTGGCTACTAATTGTACCACAATTTCTGTTACTTTTAAAATGTCTTTGAGACTTTAATTTGAAATCCGTTATTTAACAAATACTAAAATACCGGGCTATTTTATTTTTTAAATTAATATTAGTAAAACGCTTAGGACCGTTTATGTTAGTGACCTTTTGAAGATCCACATTTTTTTTATTGCAAGACACATTTTGAACGAACACTTGATGCTCAGTGTAAATAACTCACAGTTTTTAAAAATCAATAATACCCTTTTCAAGAATACTTTTTTTTAATGTTTTTAAGCATTATGTAAGCATTAAACTATCACATAAACTTAAGCATATATATGTCAGCATTTTTCATCATATATGTGTTACAACATCACTCTTTTATTAAGCACATTTAAAAATATATTTATCTATTTCATAATTTACCCAATTTCTTGAAGCTTAGAAATATGTATTTCGATTAATTGTTTGAGAAGAAGTGATCACTTTGAAAAAACTTAAAACTTGTTTTTTTTAATTGTTTCTTAGTTCTTTAACTCGGGTTTTTTTTCTTAAACTTTGTCATGGTTTATGTTTTAATCCTGTAAAAGTTTATGTTTATTTCAAAGAGATGTAAAGAAACAACAAGATTCTTTACTCGTAACGCTATTTACATATTTTTTTTATCTGATGATGATCTGAGGTCCGAAATGACCTTTTTTTACATAAAAAAATAATGAAAATAAACAGAGTAAAGGAAAACTCCTTATTTTTTTACGTCCTTTTGAAAATACACTTTAACGTTTTCTAAACGTATAATTTTACGAATTTCGAATAGGATTCTTTTAAAAATTTTAAGGAGCATCCGCCTATCTACTCCAGCCATTTGTCACCTAACTAAATAAACAGTACAAATATAAAACGTTACAAGTAAACTCAAACATCTCATTTTACCTAAAATGTATGGAAACTAAAATTCCCATCTCGTGATGCTTTTACAGTTTTTATATATTGTGTGGTAAATGCCACGATTGAGTTTGATTGTAAAGGTCTATACTTGGCGAATAGTTCTGTTGATGAATGGGCAGTGATGCAGAATGAGCAGAAAAATCATCATCCATCCAAGGTTACAGCATCAAAAGGGGGCAGACCTCTACAATCATGGAAAATTGGTGACGCATCCAGATTCTGGGTCGAAAAATGATATGAATTCTCTATCCTGACCTCCAACATGTATTTTTTTGCTTGTCTTCTGACTTAGAGAACTTGGGATCAATTCTTCCGAAAAGTCTCGTGCATTTGATATATTTTTCTTTAATTTAAGTTGCAAAGATACTAGACTTTTTAAAGTTTGTGTATTCACACAGTGAAAATTCATTTTTATAAATAATTATAAAAAATTATAAAAAAACACAGAGTTTTATTTTCACAAATTGAGTATTTAATTCCACCTCAAGTACTTTCGACTTATTCACGTCATTATCAAGAGGATACTCGTTGACGATTATTTTTATACTAATTTCATTATAATTAATTTATTTTTATAATTAAAATAAATATTTTAATAATTATATTAATAAAATAAAAAAATAAAATTAATTTAAAAATTTTGAATGGCAGGTAGTAGTTTTCAAGATTATCAAGAGGATTGTCACGTCATTATCAAGAGGATTGTATCCTCTTGATAAGTCGAAAGTACTTGAGGTGGAATTAAATACTCAATTTGTGAAAATAAAACTCTGTGTTTTTTTATAATTATTTATTGCAAAGATACATTTATATTTAAGAAGATTATTTTGTGTTGTGCTCTCAAGGAGACATTTTACATAATAAAAACACAAATCTCAAATGAGCATACGCCTTGCAACTCTTGTCGATTTTTCCTGAAAATAGCGGCAAAGGTAAACCAATTTTTACAGTATTGGATGGTAAGAAATTTATTTTAAAAATTGATTTAGAAGATGAATTGATTTTTTTTGAAAATTGATTTACTACACTTGCTGGTTTGTGGGCATACATCTGAGAGCTTTAAATGAATATATCCTTGCAACTTAGATTATAGATTATAGATTTAGAAGTTAAGGCAGGAAGGATAATTCTCTTTGTAAATTTATACAAAAGGAAAACACTTGGAGGAAAAATAAAAGCAAAAATTAGTAATCGTTAGTAATCTGTTTAAAGATTTTAATCTTATTGAATAAATTTATCCGTGAAAATAAACAGTGTTTTTAATTAATCAAAAAATTATAAAATTAAAAGCAAAAATCATTGTAAGGAATACATAATATGTTTCAAATAATTTCGATTTCTCCTAATCACTCTCCTTCCTCACATTCCTGTTGATCGGAGGCAATTTCGAGTCTTTAGTGACCTTCCTTTAGGAAGAAGTGATATGAGTTAGTTCTTTACAAGAGAAAGCGAACATATGGGGAAGAGAACCTACACGACTACAAACTGTACGTCCTGTACCATGTACCAAGACTTTGTTGTGGTTAATTGTTGTGGTTAACAATCAGCAGACTGCATTAGATGGGTCACATTTAGTAAATGCACCAGCAGAGCCTGGAAAGGATAGTTGTGGTGACGAACCCTAAGGGGCTCAGGGTCGTGGGACAGACAGCGGTGGCTGCATTTGATCAATGAAGCCAAGACTCCCTCGGGTTGACGTTGACGATAATTACCATCTTTCTCATCTTATCATAATACAGGGTAAGATTGAGAGGAGAAGAACTCAGCTTCACCGAAAGACATCGTGGCTGAAAAACCTGTGACAATGGTTCAACAAAAGCACCAAGTTCATATTTCGAGCCGCAGCATCCAAGGTCAAAATAGCCATGCCGATCGCCGGTCTTTGATAGAAGTGGCACCAAAAGAAATAAATTGTACAGTGGACTGCACATGACTTTATAGCATAAAATACGGTTATGTTTAGGTCATAGTCAATTTTCATAACAAAACATTTAGTTGTGTGTAAGTAATGAAGCTAATCTATTTAAGTAATCGTCTTTTTGCAGTATTATCATTGATCCCGTTTGTATCAAAACTAACACTTTGTTTGGTGGGTATACTTTTCATAAATATATTGTTAAGTTATGATTGATTATTATGGGTACTTACTAAATTTTAAGACTCGTAGTCTAGTAGGTATTTTATATTAGGCGTTTTAGTACCAAGAATACCTATAATTTAATTTTTTGTATGGAAATTTGTCACTTTGTATGGTGGCTACACCTTATAATATTTTTTTTGAAAATAGTAATGATAAATGTATGTAGGTATATATAAGAGCTTTTCAATTGTGAAACATTATTTTTTAGTTGACCCGTTCTCTGCCGAGAAATTTTAAATTATTGTTTTCTCTTATATCGCAACCCCCAAAACAAAGAGTATTAAGAGGCAATGCTTATTGTTGTTACATAGCAATTTACTGGGCAAATTGTTATGTAGGTTTATGTATGGGTATTAGATGTTTTGCTACCAAAAATATTACAATATTTTTTTGTATGAAAATTTGTCACTTTGTATGGTGGCTATACTTTATTATTTTGAAAAAAGTAATGATTCTTTTATGATTTATTTATGATTTATTTAAAGGTATTAGACGTTTTGCTACCAAAAATATTAAAATTATTTTTTGTATGGAAATTTGTCACTTTGTATCGTGGCTATACTATATAATATTTTTTTGAAAAAAGTAATGATTAACGTATATAGGTATATATAAGAGCTTTTCAATTGTGCAACATTATTTTTTGCTTAACCCTTTCTCTGCCGAGAAATTTTAAATTATTTTTTTCTCTTGTATGGCAGCCCCCAAAACAAAGAAAATTATGAGGCAACGGTTATTGTTGTTACATAGTTTTAGTATTAGAACGATTTCTCAAAAAAATTAAAGAAAATCGTAGGAGCCATTTTTGAGCAAATTTCATTTGAAACTTTCAGCTGTTCGGAAGCCATCTTGAATTTTCTAAAATTTGAAAAATGTTTCACTGTGAATTATAGTGATAAGAAAGTTCTTTCTATTAACGTAAAAAAAATTAGTTTTTTGCGTTCTGATGGGTTTTTGTAGCCTTTTAATTTCAATTTTTGATATCACGTAAACGGCCCTTTATATTATTTTTTTCTAAATTTTTATTTAATTTTTTTATAGAATTTTATAGGTTGTATAAAATTGTATTACATTATTTTTTTGTCAACGCTTTCATTTCTGAGAAAATCACAAATGTTTATTTTTTTCATATGGCAACTCATAGTCGCCGATTAGCAAGAATGTTGCCATAACTAAATTTGGTAAGAATGTATCAAAAAATTTGCATACTGAAAATTAAAAAAAAATCGTCCGAGCCGTTTTTGAGAAAATCGCATATGAAATTTTCAGCTCTTCGGAAGCCATCTTAAATTCTCCAAATAGTAAACAAAAAAATAATTTGCAAATAAGTTTACAAAATTTTCTTTCTTGTGAATTTAAAACAAGCTTTAAAAAATTGTGTTTTTATGGGCCTTTTTAATATTTACGATAAAAAAATTGAGATCGTGTAAACGGTACTTTAAATCTTTTTTTTTTAAAAGTGTTGTTAAGTTTTTTATAGAAATTTATATTGCGCGTAATATTGTGGAACATTATTTTTTAGTCAACTCAGCCATTTCCAAGAAAATCCCAATCGTTTTTTTCTTTCATATGGCAACCCATAGACGCAGATTGGCAAGAGTGTTGCCATAACTTATTTTCTTAGTGACAATTTAAGCAACGACCACACTGAAATTTTAAAGAAAATCGTTAGAGTCGTTTTTGAGAAAAGTGCAATTTTATATTTTTTTTGTATGGCAGCCATCTTGAATTTTCAGGTTGCAGCCATGCCAGTTGGCCCATCAAAATCTGTGGGGGTCAATTCTCTAAATCCAAAAATTGGTGTCTCTGCGATCAGTAGTTCCGGCTGGGACATACATACATACATCCATACGGACGGACGGACGGACGGACGGACGGACAGGTTCGACAAATTAGGTTTTTTTGCATGTCCTGGTGCAGGACAACTAATTTCCGTTGAAACCTCGAATTTTTTTTTTCGGACGAATACAATACTTTATAACAGTCCTTCGGACTGCTATAAAGTAAAAATGACAATCTTTCAAATATATATTCATAATCACTTCTTTGTTTACAGGTACAGTCCAGACTCCAAATTTTTATTCACGCATTTTCGGAATCCTCATTCCTGGTATTTTTATCATAAAGAAATAATTGAACATTTTCTTTAAAGTGTACATAATCTTTCTGTCTTCTTTGCAAATGTACACTGCACATTTTTGCGTGTCAGTCAAACGCCGTTATTAAAATAATTTATTTGATAATGCATGTCGATTGTGTGAGGGCCCTACTTACGTTTATTGTTATTTGAAATGGCCTTTAGAGACGGTCATATTTGCGTGCAATTTTTGTTTGTATGCAAACGTACATTAATGATTCTGTTTGGAGGTTCATTTTAATTTCCATCAATCTTTGTATTAACTTAATAAAGTACTCAATGATTTCAAAGAACATCGTGGCTAAAAATTTAAAATCAAAGGTTTGACAAACCACTTATAGCCATTACAGCACATTTCCCCCAGTTTCTCTATGTTTTTTTTGAACCAGCGATGGATTGGAATCTAAGAATTGTATGGAAATGTATGAAAGCTTTCACACGGTTTGCCCGTTAATCAGTCGTTACACTTATTTTTAATTTCTGTGCCTCTTCAGTAAAGATTAATAATCATCATAGCGATTTAAATCTTGGATTCTGCGGCACGAAAAAGGGGTCTTGCGCTTCCGCCAAAACACTGTCTCAAGTTTTTCAACCAAGATGGTCTCCTTTGACCTGGAGCTTGTCATCCCTCGATTCTTTCCTGCATAATAAGATGTAGGAGCGAAGTTCATTTCTTATTATGTGGTCGAAATAAAACAGTTTTTGCCTTTTGATGGATGTACAAATTAGTCAAGGAACATACCCAACAAAGTGACGAAAAAAAGAGTCGTTTGTTTCTACAGTGAAAATAGGTTATGATGGTTGTCGATTTTTATGAATGTCACTCATGGTTGATGCTCTGTATCGCAGATTGTAATTTGTAATGACCGTTGAATTGTTTGTATTTTGTACGTGGGCGACAGAGACGTCGCTGGGTGGGTCAGAGCAGGACGGCACGCGTTTGTCGCTTCCCACTTTACCGACCGGACTACCGCTACAGAAGTGACTGAATTAAAAAAAAAACAGACAATATGACACTTTCGACGTATTGCTTGTAATGGACAGTGATGCTAGTTTATAATGTACGATAGTTCTTTGACTTATGGTTCGTATCAGGTTGACTTCTAAATCTGACAATAATTTATTGCCACTTTAGGGCTTATAATTAGAGGTGGCCGTTTAAACGAAAAGCAGTTTAAAATAGCTGCTTTTTATTTTAAGCAACTAAGCGCGCTTACAATTTAAACGAAAAGTCGTTTTGAAAAAAAAGCGTATAAAAAGTTGCTTCTGCTAATTTTGATTTAATTAAAATTTAATTCATTTAGTAGTTTCAGTTTTTCCATATTTACTCAAAAACTATTGACATTATTGAAATTTTTTTGAGTATTAAACCTAAACAATGTATAGTTCTGTAAGTTAAAAGCAAAAAAAAAAAATCCAAAATACAGCACACACGAAAAAAAAGCTACAAATGTAAAAAAAACGCGTTTTTTGAAATATTTTTTTGTGGTGGCAATTCTTAAGTTATATATTTGTTTAAGCTTTATAATTAAGAAAAAAAATTAATAAACATACTTGATTTTTTTCATTACTGTAACTATTTTGCTAAGACCATAAAGTGTAAGAAACAAAAACGGCAGATTTAGCTTTATAACACGCCATTAGCGTTTAAAAAAAGCAGAAGCAACTTTCGTTTTCGTTTCGTTTTAAACGCAGCAAAGTTTTCGTTTCGTTTTGTAAAACGAAAGTTGCTTGAAGCAACTTTCGTTTTTTATATGATGATTTATATTAAATGCATTCCCACAAGCAGACATGTATAATTTCGCGCTAACACATGCCGCATGTGGACCTACAATATAAAAACCCAATCTCAAATGAACATAAGCCTTGCAACTCTTGCCGTCCTTCCCTGAAACAGGGGTGACATTGGCAAAGTGAACCAATTTTTTACAGAATGGGTGGTCAGCCACATAACAACCTATAAGTCAAGGAACATACATGACAAATTACATTTTTAAAATCAATAAATAACAATATATACATGGACATAAAAAACTAAATCATAAAAACCAATTTTACTTTAACAAACCCTAGCCGCCAACATCACAGATCAACCGCCATTTCTTTCTATCCTTACATACTTCTTTCATTTCCTCCAGAGTCATAACCTTCTTCATACAAGCTCTTCTTTTATTATGACTCTGGATATTCCATTCATTCGCAATTTCGGATATATGGTCCATCCATACCTTTCTCGGTCTTCCTCTACCACGACATCCATCTATTCTACCAACATATACTTTCTTCGTCAGTCTTTCCTCATTCATTCTCTCCATATGCCCAAACCATCTTAACAAACTTCTTTTAATCTTCACTTTCACACTTTCTCTTGCACCACATCCTTCTCTTACAAAATCATTCCTCACCCTGTCACTCCGTTTTTTTCCAATCATACTTCTTAGAAAGTCCATTTCAACAGTATGGACTTTACTAATTTCACTTTCATTCACCGTCCAGGCCTCGCTTCCATACATCAAGGTGGGTAAAAGTATGCCACTGCGTACCGCCAATCGAGCATTTTTAGATATGTTTTGATTTTTGGCGATACAAGCTGTGGCACCCAGTACACACCTGCCCTTCATTACTCTTCTTTCAAATTCACCGGTCATTCTTCCATCTTTTTCAAACTTACTTCCCAGGTATACAAACTCATTTACGACATCAACATTCATTGCATTAATTTTAAATTCATAATTCATACTTTCATCATCTCTTTCAAAAATCAATACTTTCGTCTTACTTGCATTCAACTTCAGATGGTTACCTAACAAAGCTTCATTCAATCTAGAGAGCATTGTTTGCAATTCTACTGCAGAATCAGATACAAGAACTGCATCATCTGCATACAGTAGAACACTCACTTTGCTCTCTCCTATCATCAATCCACAATCATTACGTCTAGCATCCCTGACACACTTGTCCATAACTATGTTAAATAGCCATGGACTCATCACACATCCTTGCCTCACACCCTTATACACTTCAAACCACTCACTATACTCACCATCAATACGGACTTACTATTTTCATAGTTCGCATGCACCGCACCAAGGAGAGCCCCATTCACTCCGTATGCTTTCGAAACATCCCATAACATACCTCTGTCCACTGAGTCAAAAGCCTTTTCCAGATCTACAAAGGCCGTGAACAGCTTCCGCCTCACCGACAATTGTTTTTCAACAAGTTGTCGTAGAGTAAAAATCTGGTCAACACAGCCTCTACCGGCCATAAAGCCGGACTGTATATCGGAAATCCTTTCACTAGTAGTCAGAATCACATTTTTTATAATCACCTTACAGAAGACTTTTCCTGGTATACTGAGTAGACTGATTGGTCTGAAGTTCTGACAGTCTTTTTTGTCCCCTTTACCTTTGTAAATGGGAACAATGACTGCCTTCCTCCAATCCATCGGTACTACTCCTGCATTCACACAAAGCTTACATAATTCGTACATCCAATCTATCACGCATTCACCTCCTGCTTTCAACATTTCACCATTTATTCCATCAAACCCAGCAGACTTTCCATTCTTCAAACATTCAATAGATACTTTTATTTCTTCTTTCAAAATCCTAAATTCATTCTCTTCTGTCATTTTTCTAAACAAGATTCTTTCGCCACGACCAAAAATCCCTTCAAAATATTCTTTCCATCTCTTACATACTTCATCATTCTCCCATACCATCTCACCAACAGCACTTTTGATTCCTGGGGTGGTCAATGCAGAATCTTTATTCCTAATGGCACCGACCCATCTCCAGAATTCCTTCCTACTGTCGGTGAAACTTCTGTTAATTTTTTCATCAATCTTTCTCTGTTCATTCGCTTTGCTTTCATAAACTACATTCTTCGCCATTCGCTTGGCTATCTTATATTCATCTTCTAGCTTTCTATCATTCCTGTCGTTCAGCCACTTTTTGTAACATTCCTTCTTTACTTTCACAGCCTCTTTTACTTTAGCATTCCACCAGGTATCCCCTTTCAATCTTCCACCTTTCGTTTCTCCACATACTTTTCGAGCACATTCAATCATGTTTTCTTTCATATCCTTCCACATGCTTTCAATATCTTTTTCATTCACATTCTTTTCAAGTTCATTCACACTTAACTTTTTTTGTATTTCTGATTTATACTTCACTTTCACGTTTTCATCACTCAGACTTTCAACTTTTATTCTTGGCTTTCTTACTTTCTTCTTACGTTTCTTCTTTCTTACTTCTCCAATCATTATTTTAGCGCATAAGAGATAGTGGTCACTGCCTATTTCAGGCCCACGATAGACACGGCTATCTCTTACGGCTCCTCTCAGTCTTTCATCCACACAGATGTAGTCAATGATTGTGCGACTTCCCACAATCTGCCTTGTGTACAGATGCACATCCTTATGTCGAAACCATGTGTTTGATGCAAAAAAGCTGTGCTCTGCACACAAAGCAATCAGGTGTCGCCCATTATCATTGACTACACCTCGTCCACTAGGACCAACATCGTTAGACATCTATACAACAACGTTAGACATCTATAAAATGTCCAACGACCGTAATCATAATTTAAAATCTTTAATTATACCAACCTATTTGACAAGGAATAATCACCAAAACAAAATAGCTTGTAGTCGGTTCCTCAGGATCTGTGACATCACAATTGTTTTTTTATTGGAGTTTGTGTCGACTTTATAAAAGAGTATAGGTAAACATTTTCAAAAACACACTGAGATCAAAGTGTTGTTATCGTCCATGCCCGTGTTCCCTCTGCGTCTCTCCCGTGCTGCGCTACGAGTAGCTACTTCGGTTCATTCAGTCCTCGAGGCGCGCGACAAATTAAACCAGACGATTGTACAGAGCGCTAAGCTGACAACGGCTCACATTAGGCGTGGGATCAGCAGCGGACCAAGCGCCAAGCCTACATACAACCGGCTGCAGACGCGTGCACACGGTAGAGGCAAATATCTAACAGAGATAGACTGCGTATGGCTTCACAAACACACATTTTTGGTGGGATTCGAAACCGAGCTCTCGGCATGGAATGCAAACGCTCTACCAACTATCAACCGGACCTAATGTAAGGCCCTAAGTATAAAGAAGGTTGAGTATCGTGTTAGAATTGCTCCAGACATATTATTTCGGCTACATTTTTTACAATATAATTCTCCTTCAAAAGGGATTGAATAAAATACTGGTAAGTAAATTGTTAAAGTGCAAAAATGTCATCTGACTCGACGTGAACCAAGGCAATATCTTCAATTTGGAGAACATTGCATTCTTTCCGCTGCACTGGCTCGCAAACTTCACTACCCGAAGTATAAACTTAACTCTTACAAAAAAGTCTACAGACACTAAATCGCTCGCTAGTGTTTCTGTTTTAGCTATTATACATCAGGTATGTCAAACTCAGATGATATTGCGGGCCATATGGTCTATTGTGTACTAAGTCAGTCGAGGTCTAGAAATTTATTTCAAGATTTACAGAATTCGATATCGTAGGACGCAGCCCCTGGGACAAATTAAAATCGTCAACGGGAGGAGGGGGAGAGGAAATTAAAACCCTCTCAATCTTAAAAATGACCAATCGTGTTAGTGTGTGTTTTTATACGACGCAACGCAAAGCTTAACGTATATAGCAACTTCTTACTGCGTTGTTCCCGAAGGAGTGGCATGCGGCGTATGGAACCTATTTCTTTTCAAAAATTAGTGAGCCGACCAACCATTTGAAATGAGGATGTCCTAGTTCCCGAGAGAACTGGTTCTTATTTCTTCTGAAGGCCGTAAAGTAAACCTAGCCGGTATTTCAATATCTGGGAATGAACCATCCAACGGGAAAGCATTTCTGACACCCTAAGGCCGTTTGTCCACCGCACGCCGTCACCGTCACGTCACCGGGAACGAGATGACGGCGCCGAAGTAGCGGTACATGTAATGTATTTATTGTATTGCCTAGTTATGGGCAATACAATTTATAAGCTATAACCAGCGAAATCGGTCTCGGTGGACAAACGATCGCCGTCACATAAATTAAACCCGGCCCAAAATAATCTCGTTCTCGGTGACGTGACGGTAACGGCCTAGGCCGTTTGTCCACCGGTCACCGTCACGTCACGTCAACGAGATGACGGCGCCGAAGTAGCGGCACATACATTTCTTATAGTAATGAATGTAGCCGCGTGTCCACCGGACGCCGTCCCGTCATCCCGGCCATTCCCGGCCGCCGAGATTTCGAGTAGATCGGCGTGACCGCTAGATCGTCACCGAGATTTTGACGGGCCCATATGCGGGCAATACAAAACATGCGTAAACTTGTCCACACTGCCGCCGCGTCGCAGCTATCTATCATTAAATATCATATCATAGCTATCTATCATCAAATATAACATTCGTTAGTTGTAATAAAAATGGCCAAGAATTTTAAATACGATATCTATAAATTTATAGAAGTTATAGAAAGCAAAGAATGCTTGTGGGATAAAAACAAGGATGTGCCCAAAGATAAAATTTTGTGTAAAAATGCATGGCGCGAGGTTTGTGCCTTTTTAGAGCCAAACTTTGGGGATATTGAGGAACAAACTAAACCAACGGAATCGGTCGCGTTGGACAAACGATCGCCGTCACGTCATATTAAACTCGGCCCGAAATAATCTCGTTCTCGGTGACGTGACGGTGACGGCGGCGGTGGACAAACGGCCTTAGTGGGGATCGAGCCCCAGTCCTCTGGCATGGGACGCAGAAGTCTACCAACAGCTAGCTATCTAGAGATAGGCCGAATACTGATAATGTATATATATTATATATAATCTAAGTTGCAAAGATGTACTGACATTAAAGGCTCATATTGAATGGACGCCCACAAGCAGGCACATGCAAGTTCACGCTCACTCATGCTGTATGGGCACTTACAAAAAAAAACTTCACACGAACCTTGCAACTGTTGCGCCGCCCTTCCCTGAAACCATGGTGGCATTGGCAAAAGTGAACTTAGTTTTTAAAGCATGCATTAATGTAAGTTTTTTTTTAATCTCGGCGGGCCGCAAGCTTGAGTTGTCGGAGCGCGTTTTTGACATGCCTGGCTTTCATGCTTTGTAAAACGCCGTGTTTGAGTGTAAACTTGATGTTTTATACTAAAGCTGCCGACCAAAGACGACGAGATCCGATTATTCCCGAAGAGTGCTTCCCAATGCATGTTCAATGAAGCGATTCTGGGTTCAGAAAACCCGTCCCCAGACAGATCGACCATGGACAAATTGATCACACGACAGTTTGTCCACACGACTTTTTAGTCAACGATATTTCTGTCAAAGATCACTTGGCCACAGATACATCGGTCACAGACAATCCGGCTTAACGCAGTTCGTTCACACGACTTTTTAGTCCATGACTTTTCGGTCACATACAAGATAGTTCCACAGACAACTGCATCACAAAAAACTACCAACTACAACTAATTAAAACTCCAATTAAGCAATTGCAACGGTCTTTTGGAGACCAACTTTTATTTGATGGAACTGTCTGTGGACCTTAATTGTATGTGACCGAAATATTGTAGCCTTAAAGGTCGTTTGAACAAACTGTCATGTAACCAAATTGCCTGTGACCGATGTGTCTGAGGACGAGTTATCTGTGGACGCGTTGAATGTATGTAATTGACCGAAAAGACGTGTGTACGACCTGGCGTGAGACCGATATGTCAGTGTACCAGCTGTCTGTCGACGAGTTATCTTCGAGCAATTAGTTGTGACAAGACGATTCTGTACCCAGAGTATAGCACTTTAAAAAAAATGTATGCAAAGTAAGGCAACGCCTCTAGTGCGCGTTGAAGCTTTAATTCGATGTTGGAAAACTCTGCGGAGTAAGTATAAATACTTGAGGAATAGTTACGAGGTTTGCATGTGAGCTTCTATCGTACTATACACCAACGCCTGTCAATGTAATCCTTGGATGGTTTTTGAAAAGAACCCTGGATACTTTGTATATATACATACGTATTCGGAGGAAGCAGCCAAGTTGAAGATTCAAAAGTGGATGGATTAAAAAAACGCAACCAAGGTATACATTAAAAAACATTGTGAAGAGGAATGCAATTCACCAACCTATTTTGTCTGGCCAGCTTTCTTCATGCGAAAGCAGAAGCTTGTGTGCATGCAATCTGTTGAACCAGGGTCGAAGTTATGGTCAAATGAGCCAGACGTGATTTGATCCAACGTTGCTCTGTTCCAAATACGCTAGTCGAACATACGACTTGAACCCCTTGGCCATAACACTGACTTATAGTGTAGCTTCTTACGGCGATTCGAGAACGTATTTATTTGTACGAATAAAAGGACCGGCCTTACACGCTAACCACTCCAGTTGAAGCGGGGGTTTCCAAGCTCTCGAGGGCGCCAGTTCTAATTTATTGTGAAGGCTTAGCGAACCCTGCCGGTATTTTATTTTTGGTTTGAAATCAACACCGAAATCTATATGAAGAAGAAGAAGAAGCATTTTTGATTTTGTTATAATTTTCCGCCAGTATTTGAACTCACTACCTTCATTACTACTTCACTGAAGCGTTACCATCAGACTAAAGACTAGCTAAAAATGTCCTCTTGAAATTACTAAGAATACACATTCATTCGAGTCCCAGCATTCATTTTAGAAATGAAAAAAAAAACAAAATTGTAAGGCTTGTTTCGGTAACTCTTATAAATTGCTACCTTAAAGGTGAAACTGAACAAGCGCTGATTCACTATAATCTATAATAATCTATAATCTAAGTTGCAAGGATATATTCATTTAAAGCTCTCAGATGTATGCCCACAAACCAACAAGTGTAGTTCGCGCTTACAAATGCTGAATGTGTACTTACAAATAAAATCCAAACCTCAAATGAACATAAGCCCCACAACTTTTGCCGACCTTCCCTGAAACAGGGGTGACATTGGCAAAGTGAACCATTTTTTACAGTATGGGTGGTCAGCCTCATACCAACCTATAAGTCAAGGAATATGAATAATAAATTACATTTAAATATAAAAAAGAACAAAACCTTACAAAGAAATCTATACAAAAAAAGTCAAAAATTTCCTATGCAAAAAAAAAAAAAAAAAAAATGTAGCAAATGAATACACCAACATTAGAAATCAACATTGCAGATTAGCCGCCACTTCTTCCTGTCCTTGCATACTTCTTTCATTTCATCCAGAGTCATAACCTTTTTCATACAAGTCCTCCTTTTATTATGACTCTGGATATCCCATTCATTCGCTGATTTGACAAATTGTGGATATAACGTTTTATTGGGAGAAAATCCTCATAGTACGTGAACTAATTACAAGGAAGTGCTCTTGAAAAACTTTTAAACAACACAATTTTCATTTTTCTTTAGGGGTGTCTTTCATAGAAAATAGTGGAAAAAGTGCACTTATCTGAGAAACTTACGTTAGCTTAATGTATCACTTATTCAGTTTTACATTTAAAGTGTCGAAATATTGCTTAGCTTCGAAGGGTTCACCTGAAATTTAAATTTCGGTTCTATGAAATTTGTGTTAAAATGTCTAGTATTTTTTTACAGAACGGAATAGTAAGTGCTTCATTAATACTCGGGAAAGGAGAGGGAATGCAATTAAAAATATCTCCTCTAGCACCCCTTCCTCCCTATAACGTAGTGTTTGTCAAACTTTTTTTACTTCATCGGATTCTTATGAATATGATTTGTTCTGTGAATAACAAAGAAAAACACCGTTAATCTACAAAGATAAGATATCTTGTGGCACACAACTGACACTTTAGTTGCCACATATCTGTTGTTATGCAATTCGGAGATATCTTCAAGCATACACCCATTTTTTTCTCAATCTCGCATTTATTTTAGAAGCATTATTGTGATATATTGTAGCAATTTTTTTATGTGTGCTAGAAGGAAAATCGCAATGTGTGCAAAAAGGTATCCGAGATATTTAGTGGCACACATCTGATACTTCTTGCAGGTCCATTTGACACTTTAGATATCTTATAGCACACATTTCTTTTGACAAATATATGATATACGAGTATCTCATGGCACACATATGACAACACTTGAAGTCACATTTGACACATTTTTTAGCATGCACATACCACTTTTTTGGCACAAATTTGCCACATTTTTAAAGTTATTTTATGCCACAGCTCACACTTTGACAGGAACTGTCCCAACCTTCCTTACCCTGAACTGGGCAACCAGACCTTTATGAGAGAATAAATGTTTCCCTCTAATGTTACATTTTTCTTCTTTACTTTATGTGTGAAGGGAAAATGGATTTTCACCCCCGAATTGCGTCTTTACAAAATTGTACACAAGTGAATGAAATGAATAAAAACACATTTCCAATTTTTGTTACAAATTGTAACATTTAGTTTTTTAAGTCATCACCGTATCTTTATTAAGAGTTATATTCTTACAATTAAACAATTTGGCATAATTTAAATTAATTTTAAACATCAAAAGATAATATTTTTACGTAGGTACTTTTGTTGAAATGAAGATTCCGTGCATATGTATTGTGAACAGAGTATACATTGATTTGTTTTTGAAGATTTTTTTTCGTGCCGTGTAATTCACACTAGCAGCTTATCCTTTTCTATCCGTGCATTTTTTAAAACTTTTTTTGTTAGTAAATTCCCAAAATGTTATTACCTTCCAACCACAATGCACAGGGCAGTGACCTATTAAAAATAATAAATATAAATAAATACAATTGAGCTTTCTAAATTTGGCACATACAAAAACTATGTAACTTAAATGTATTCGACAAGACATTATATTTTTCAGTCGATTGCTTTAATTTTTTGGCACAAATTATTTAAGGGCCCATGCGATTGATTTATTTGAAAGAGACTGACATCTATCGGAATTCTTTGAAGGCTTTTTTAAAAAAGGATTTCCATATTATTCTGTTTTTACTTTATAGCAGTCCGAAGGACTGTTATAAAGTATTGTATTCGTCCGAAAAATTTTTTTTGAGGTTTCAACGGAAATGAGTTGTCCTGCACCAAGACATGCAAAAAAACCTAATTTGTCGAACCTGTCCGTCCGTCCGTATGGATGTATGTATGTGTGTATGTCCCAGCCGGAACTACTGATCGCAGAGACACCAATTTTTGAGTTTAGAGAATTGACAACCACAGATTTTGATGGGCCGACTTGCATGGCACCAACCTGAAAATTCAAGATGGCTGCCATACAAAAAAAACATAAAATTGCACTTTTCTCAAAAACGGCTTCAACGATTTTCTTTAAAATTTCAGTGTGGTCGTTGCTTAAATTGTCACTTAGAAAAATAGTTATGGCAACACTCTTGCCAATCTGCGTCTATGGGTTGCCATATGAAAAAAAAAAACGATTGTGATTTTCTCGGAAATGGCTGAGTTGACTAAAAAATAATGTTCTGTAATATTACGCGCAATATTAATTTCTACAAAAAACTGAACAACACTTTTTAAAAAAAATGACCTAAAGTACCCTTTACACGATCTCAAATTTTTTATCGTAAATATTAAAAAGGCTCATAAAAACATGATTTTTTAAAACTTGTTTTAAGTTCACAAGAAAGAAAAAATTATATACTTCTTTGCAAAAAATTTTTTTTTTCACTATTTGGAGAATTCAAGATGGCTTCCGAAGAGCTAAATATTTCAAATGCAATTTTCTCAAAAACGGCTGCAACAATTTTTTTTCAATTTTCAGTATGCAAGTTCCTTGATACATTCTTATCAAATTTGTTTATGGTAACATTCTTGCTTATCTGCGTCTATGAGTTGCGATATGAAAAAAATAAACAATTGTGATTTTCTCAGAATTGAAAGCGTTGACAAAAGAATAATGTTCTACAATATTATACATCACACAAAATTCTACAAAAATATAAAATAAAAATTTTGAAAAAAATAATATAAAGCGCCGTTTACATGATATCCAAAATTGAAATTAAAAGGCTACAACAACCCATCAGAACGCAAAAAACTTTTATATTTCTTAACTTAAGCAAAAAGAACTCTTTAATCACTATAATTCATAATGAAACATTTTTCAAATTTTAAATAATTCAAGATGGCTTCCTAACAGCTGAAAGTTTCAAATGAGATTTGCTCAAAAACGGCTCCTACGATTTTCTTGGATTTTTTTTGCATAATCGTCATTAGTATTTTATTTTTATTTTAAGAAGAATAAACGGCTATATAGCCTTTTACAACATTGCGATAAATATAAATATGTAGGTACATAAGTTGGTACTGTATCTATAGGTATAAAACTAATATCTTAAAATATAACACAAATAAATGACACATAAATAATATACAAAGATGTAAATATACGATGGTTATAAAGCAATCGAACTAACAATTTAAAAAGAATAACAATAAACTTTAAAAATAATAATGCAAAAACCATAAACCAGTGTAAGCAATTGTTGTATACAAAAATTGTTGTAATAAACAACAAATCTTCATTATTTGATCAGGGTTGTCACAACATAATAAACTAAATCAGGTGTAAAATTTGCTAAAATTAATAGAATAAACAAAAGATCATTTAAAATTTCAAGGATTTTTTTATAAAAAAAAAAGATTTCATACAATGCAATACAACATACAATTTACAATGTGTTGTGCAAAGAAAGAAAGAAGATGTGAAACTAAAGGTACAAAAAAAATGTGTTGAGATGGCTTGGGCCTGCGGAAAGAATGGATGATGAGAGACCGACAAAATGCGGATACCTACATACTATTTTTTTTTTTTTTAAATGTATAGAATCCCGTGGAGAAAATATCAACCTCCAGCTTGTTCGCCTCCCTGGGCAGTCGCTGAAAAGGCGAGTAATAATGGTAGTTCACGGCACAGTCTGCCACATCAAAAGTATCCACGTTACGCGTGTTCCTTATTGGGACACGGAAATTAATTTTTGATAGGAGTTGGGGTGCGTCGGTCAAGCCATTAATGAGTTTGTATAGAAAAACCATGTCAGCAGCACTTCTCCGAGCCGAGAGCGGTGCAAGTTTATTGCTATGTAAGTATAGTGCTATGTAACAACAATAACCATTGCCTCATAATTTTCTTTGTTTTGGGGGTTGCCATACAAGAGAAATAAATAAATTAAAAAGTCTCGGCAGAGAAAGGGTTAACTAAAAAATAATGTCGTACAATTTAAAAGCTTTTATATATACCTACATACATGAATCATTACTTTTTTCAAAAAAATATTATTAAGTATAGCCACCATACAAAGTGACAAATTTCCATACAAAAAATAATTATAATATTTTTTGGAACAAAACGTCTAATACCCATAAATAAACCTACATAACAATTTGCTTAAACTAAAGCTAGGGAACAACAATAACCATTGCCTCATAATACTCTTGGTTTTGGGGGTTGCACTACAAGAGAAAACAATAATTTAAAAATTCTCGGCAGAGAACGAGTTAATTACAAAATAATGTTTTACAATTGAAAAGCTCTTATATATACCTACAAATATTTATCATTACTTTTTACAAAAAAATATTATAAAGTGTAGCCACCATACAAAGTGACAAATTTCCATACAAGAAATGATAGTAATATTTTGGGTAGCAAAACGTCTAACACCCATAAATAAACCTACATAACAGTTCACCCAATAAAGTGCTATCTAACAACAAGAACCATTGCCTCATAATACTCTTTGTTTTGGGGGTTTCGATACAAGAGAAAACAATCATTTAAAATTTCTCGGTAGAGAACAGGTTAACTAAAAAATAATGTTCTTCAATTGAAAAGCTATTAAATATACCTACATACACTAATCATTACTTTTTTCAAATAAACATTATAAAGTGTAGCCACCATACAAAGTGACAAATTTCCATACAAAAAATAATTGTAATATTCTTGGTACTAAAACGCCTAATATAAAATACTAGGCTACGAGTCTTGAAATCTAGTAAGTAGTACCCATATAATAATCAATCATAACTTTCCAAAATATCAATGAAAAGTATACCCACCAAACAAAGTGTTAGTTTTGATACAAATGGGATCAATGATAATAGTGCAAAAAGACGATTACTTAAATAGATTAGCTTCATTACTTACACACAACTAATTTTTTTGTTTTGAAAATTGACTATGACTTAACATGACCGTATTTTATGCTATAAAGTCATGTGCAGTCCACTGTACAATTTTTTTGTTTATCATTTTGCCTTTCGTCACCTCAGGCCTTACTGCTTACTCTAAATATGTATCAGTTTTTTAGTTAATATTTCAGTCGGAAAAATTCAACATGTCATCTTGTAGATGAAATTCAAACTTGAAATTTTGTATGAAAATTTTGAGCTTTATCTAAAGTAGGTACTGTAGATAGCAGTTTTCTTCAGAATTAATAAATAAAATTAGGCCTTAAAAAATGTTTGGTAAGTAGTAGGTACATAAAATATCTGTAATTGTAACTTAACACGTAACTCAACTTTCTAAGCCATCGAGTGCGTAATTTATGAGCTCGTATAGAATCAAATGTGGCCATTTAGGAAATTTTCGAAAATGCAGTCAATATTTGGAAACAAAAAATTACATTTTCTTTTTTTTCCTATATTTTTTTCGAAATGAATCTTAGATTGCCGAATTTGGTTCTATAGACCTCATAAATATAAATCAAAAGATCATCATGACATTCCTTGACTTATAGGTTGGTATGAGGCTGACCACCCATACTGTAAAAAATGGTTCACTTTGCCAATGTTACCCCTGTTTCAGGGAAGGTCGGCAAAAGTTGTGGGGCTAATGTTCATTTGAGGTTTGGATTTTATTTGTAAGTACACATTCAGCATTTGTAAGCGCGAACTACACTTGTTGGTTTGTGGGCTTACATCTGAGAGCTTTAAATGAATATATCCTTGCAACTTAGATTATAGATTATAGATTATAGATCATCAACATCCAAATCAGTATACAAATGCGTATATTACTATTATTATTTTATTATTCCTTGACTGATAGGTTGGTATGCGGCTGACCACCCATACTGTACAAAATGGTTCACTTTACCAATGTCACCCCTGCTTCAGGGAAGGTCGGCAAGAGTTGCAGGGCTTATGTTTATTTGAGATTGGGTTTTTTATATTGTAGGTCCACATGCGGCATGTGTAAGCGCGAAATTATGCATGTCTGCTTGTGGGAATGCATTTAATATGAATCTCAAATGATACATATCTTTGCAGCTTAGATTTAGATTTAGATTTAGATCATCTTGTGTTTTCATAAATTTTCGCTAGAGGCGCCGTTCATGTTTTCATATAGGTATATTATATTCTAGTGATCGATGGCTAGGAAAGGTAAGTTACATGTTCAATTCATACTCAAGGTACTGATAAATATACAATAAACAATTCATACTCAAGGTACTGATAAATATACAATAAACAATTCATACTCAAGGTACTGATAAATATACAATAAACAATTCATACTCAAGGTACTGATAAATATACAATAAACAATTCATACTCAAGGTACTGATAAATATACAATTAACAATTCATACTCAAGGTACTGATAAATATACAATAAACAATTCATACTCAAGGTACTGATAAATATACAATAAACAATTCATACTCAAGGTACTGATAAATATACAATAAACAATTCATACTCAAGGTGCTGATACACAATAAACAATTCATAGTGACAAATCCTTTTCTATCATTGGCAACGCAGTCAATACATTTTTATTATAAAAACTTAACACACAATTTTAATAAATAAGTTTATTTTATCTATACATAGGATTATACAAATAATTCATCGGCAAATTGATCCATTATGATAAAAAATGTTCGACAGTAGCTTATGCTTAATTTTCATACAAATTTGTAACTTCGCGCAAGATAACTGAATGCATTTTTTTTTTAAAAGTCTTTAACTGTACATATAGTGAAACTTCTTAAAGTATTGTATTCGAAGGGGTTGCCTGTGGCGTGTCAAAACATATTTATGTTTGAAGATAAGGAAGCCGACCGCTTAACCCAAACACTTAACGGTTTCTCAGCTTAACACAATCACGGTTTTTTCAGCTTCAGAGGAGGCTGGTTCTCATTTTTTGTAAAGACTGACTAAGACTTTTTTTTTTTAATACTTAATTCAACAATTCAAAATAATCAAATAACAATACATAATAAACATTCACCAGTTTATTAATCAATTCATTAAAATAACTTTTTTTTTTTTTTTAAACATGTATCACATCTTTCCCAATATTTAAATTTATTTCAAATTTATTTTTCATTAATAAATTTATCAGTCCATCAATTGTTTTTTTTTAAAAAAAACTTTACCTTCATATGTAATACTTTGTTTAATTTATGTTTCATACCTTCATTCATGCAATGTTTCATAATTCATTCTTTCACTGATCACTTTTATATCAACTTTCACCGTATCATGCATCACCTCAAATTTTTCATACACATGAAAATATGTTTTTTTTTTTTTTAATCTAATTTGATTATGTCCTTGATGTGATATTTATTTATAACATTTGTGTCTATATCTTTTAATACATAGACTATCTTGCTAACTTTCTTTTCTATTCTGGCTTTGACAAATTTTGGAGCCAACTTTGTACAGAAGTATTTCCCTGCATTTGATTGTATGAAATTTTTACGCCATACAATATCCCCTTGATCATAGACACGATTTGATCTACCTTTATTATAATAATTTGCATTTTTATTATATGCATCCCATAAATTTTCTGTTACAATTTTGTATAATGTGTTTAATTCCTTCATTTTATCTTTATGCATATCTCTATAATTATCTAAGTCTTCCTTTGATTCTATTTCATCATTTACTATTTCACCATGAATTTCACCATTTAGTACAATTTCCCTACCTCTTGCTAATACATTAGGTGTGTATCCTGTTGCTAAATTGACTGTATTATTTATTATGCTTTGTACTGAATCTAAGAAAATATCCCATTTTCTTTGTTCATTTTCAACAAAAATAGCTAATGTGTATCCTATTGTTCTATTATATGTCTCTACATTATTGCACATGGGAGTATATAAAGTTGTATAAAATATTTTCTGTACTCCATATGAGTACATAAAATCTTTAAATGCATTAGACTTTAAATTCTTTCCATTATCTGTTATTATCGTTTGCGGTACTCCTTCTGTTAAAAATATTTTATTTTCTATTAATTTTACTATTTCTTCTGTAGTAGCTCTTCTTAAAGGAAATAACCAACAATATTTGGTAAAAACATCTATTATTGATAATATATGTATATAGCCCGTACTTGATTTTGGTAATGGTCCTATCAAATCAATACTCAGCATTTTTAACGGTCTATCCACTCTTTTTCTATTTTCCATTTTTCCTGCTGGAGGTAAATTATTCGGCTTATACATTTTACATTTTTGACATTTATTTATAAAACTTTTTATATCTGCATACATATTTTTCCAATAGTAACATCTTGATATGTATTTATAAGTTTTAAAAATACCTACATGTCCATTATCATGATGATTCTTTATTATAGTTAATCTATTGTCTATAATAGGTATCTCTTTCCAATTATATTCCTCTGTGAAAGGATTAACATCATTAATTAAAATACTTTTTTAACTTTGTTACAATTCACTTGAGTTTTATTTTTTAAAAAACACAACCAGTAACATCATTTATTAGTTTAAATAATTTATTATCTACCATTTTGAATTTTTTGTATTTGTATGGTGTTTTTGTACATCCTTCTGCGATATTATTATACCAAGGATCTGCAATATTTGAATTTATTACTTCCATTTCTTTAGTACCAGGAATCCTAGATAATACATCTGGCACTGTATGTTCTTTCCCTTTTCTATGCTCAATCTCGAATTCATACTGTGAAAGTCTCATGGCCCATCTTGCTAATCTACCTGTTGGATTTGATATTTTATTCAAGAATTTTAATGCCATATGATCAGTTATTACCTTGAATTTCATCCCATCTAGATAAGATCGAAAATGTTCTATTGAATCTACAATGGCAAGAAGCTCACGTTCTGACGTCGAATAGTTTTGTTCTCTAACTGTCAAACTTCTTGAAAAATATGCTATTGGCTTTTCGGACCCATTGATATTTTGGTTTAATACTGAAGCTACTTGATTTTTACTGGCATCAGTGTGTAAAAAAAAATCTTTTGTGAAATCCGGACATATTAATACAGGGGCTGTGCTTAAGGCTAATTTTAAATTATTAAATGCATCCTCAGATTCTTTTGACCAATTAAAATTGTTCTGACCTTTTTTACCTCTCAATAATTTATTTAGTGGATATGATATCTCACTGCAGTTTCGTATAACTTTTCTATAAAATCCTACCAAACCTAAAAACATTCGTAGTTGCTTTACATTTTTCGGTGAAGGATATTCCTCTATAATCTTGACTTTATTTGAATCTGGCCTTAATCCATTTTCATCAATAATGTATCCCAAATATTTTAAACTATCTTTGCAAAATTCACATTTTGAAAATTTTACCGTTAACCCTGCTTCTTGTAATATATTTTTAACTTGTTTTAATAAATTTAAATGTGAATTGAAATCTTCGTTAATAATAATTAAGTCATCGATATAACAAAATATGTTAGTATCAAATTTAGGTCCAAATAATTTGTCTAATAAACGCTGTGTTTCAGAACTTGAATTTTTTAAACCGAACGGCATTTTTGTGAATTGAAACAACCCTCTATTTGGTACGACGAAGGCAGTTTTTTCTTTGGACGATTCTTCTAGTGGAATTTGCCAAAACGCCTTGCTTAAATCTATTGAAGAGATATATTTGGCATTTCGTAAATTTGCTAAAACTTGATTTAAATTTGGAATGGGATAGTTATCTCGTTTTGTTACTTCATTGAGTCTTCTAGAGTCCAAACAAAATCTAGGCGTTCCATCCTTTTTAATTACAATCACAACAGGACTGGACCACGAAGATTTGGATTGTTCAACTATACCTTCTTTTAACATTTTATCTAACTCTGTGTTAACCTGTCTCTGTCTTGCTGGACTGAGTGGATAATACTTTTGTTTTATTGGAGGACCTTCTGTCTGAATTCTGTGTTCAATGAGGTTTGTGCATCCTAAGCCTATTTTTTCATAAGAGATGTCCTTGAAATCATTTTCTATTGTTTTTAATTGCTGTAATTGGTTATCTGTTAATTTAGTTCTATTTGTAATTTTACCTAATTCACTAATATTTTTGCTATTTGAATATGTAATTTTACTTATTAAACTCGGTTCTAATTCAAATTTTATCCAAAAATCTATTCCAAAAATTAAGTCTTGTTGTAAACCTTGTAAAACATAAAAATCTACATGTTTTATTTGATTGTCACATTTTACCTCTAAATTTATTTTACCAAGTATTTTTATATTTTTACCATTTGCCAACGAGATACTTTCATGGGTTTTTATAATTTTGTAATTTCTTTGTAAAAAATAATCAAATGTTTTTTCATTGATTGCAGAAATAGATGCACCTGAATCTAGTAAACCTGTAAAATTTTTGTTCTCAATATTTACTGTTAAAAATGGTCTTTTATCAAATTGTTTAGCAAAAATGAGTGGTGCAATTTGATAATTTTTATTAAAAATTTGAATGAAATTAAGCCAGCTCTTCATTTCTGATTTTTGTGTTTGTACTGAAGGCCGACTATCTACAAGTTTTTTGAATTACTATTGTATGTCGTATTTGTTCTGTTTTGTATATTTATATTTCTGTTCATTTTTGTTTTGTCTGTATAATCACTTTTTTTATTTTTAACAAAACAATCTTTTTGTACATGTCCTGTACGCTTACATGAGTAACAGATTACTGTGTGTTTTTTAAAATTTCCATTTTTTATAAAACAATTTCTTTCCACATGTCCTCTTTTATTACAAAAGTGGCATACTATATTATTTGTGAAACTTCTACATTTATTCTGTATGTAATCTAATTTTCTATTTTTAGTCCAACAATCTATTTCATCATGTCCTAATTTATTACAAAAATTGCATTTTTGCATTACATTTTTCTCTTTTATGTCATTCATTACATTTAAATTTTTACATTCATTAAATTTTATAAATGATTCAAACTTGCTACATATTGTAGATAATTCCTCTGTATTTTTAATTTCAGATGTTGTCAGTAAAGTTGCATATTTTTCTGACAATCCATGAATTATTATGTCCATAAGTTCCTTATCATGCATTCTTTTATTTAATAAATTATTTTTGGATTTGACCTTTAAAATATAAACAGATGCATTATCATGACCTTGTACCATATTTAAAATTTCTAACTTAAGATTCCTTTGAAAGTCATATTTTTCAAATTGTTGTAAGAATTTGGTTTTAAAAATTTTCCAATCAAATTCACAGTTAATTGCTCTGTACCAAGTTAACGGAAAATCTGTTAAAAATATAGGCATACACTCTACCAAATAATCTAATTTTAATTTGTAGACTTTGGCTAATTCTTCTAACCTTATTATAAATTCATTTGGTTCACTTTCACCATTAAAAGATATTTTTAATTTGAGAGGATCAAAATTTATGGACTCCATTGTGTTACTTTCTAAATCCTTTTTATTATTTATTTTTTTAGATTTCGTCATTTGCTGTATATTTTCAATTTATGCAATTAAAAAAAAATCATTTCATTGAAAAAATTTTTTTCATACAAATTAAATATAACACCATCTATATATATTTATCTAAACTGATTTGAAACAAACTGGTTCATATCCATTCTTCATTCTCCCGCGACGTTCGATTTTTGAATTTCCATTCTTCTGAACGTAATGTAGGTAGTTTGAATTCTCTCACCTTCAATATTTTCAAACAGCGTTTCAAATCTTGTAATTTCTTGTTGTTAATTGTATAAGTCGATGTCTTCACTAGCTTTTAAACGTGTTGATGCTTTCACAACCATAAATCTGTCCAATTTTAATCATTTCATATATTGTATTGTTTTCAATGTCATTTGTTGAAATTGACTGTCATTTGTTTTTGTTTGTGAAAAATTTTCTTATAGGAATTTCATTTACAGATTTTTCTTTTACGTTGGGCGCCAAAATGTGAGGGTTTTTCCTCTCTGTCCTGCTGATTGACACAATTAATAATATAACAGCCACTTTAATATGTTTACTTTTATTCCTTTCACAATGTATACACAATAAACCACAGCACAATAATATTAATTATTCTTAATTACACAGGCTTGTGGCTATCCCGCCTGGCAAGCTTTTTTCTCTCTCTTTTATATTCTTTTGTTTTCCTTTTCATTCAAATTCAAATCTCATGTTCCATTTTACCTAACAAACAAATCCATCTCGTTACACTCCATGGTCAGACGACATAATGAGGATTACTGGTGAATGGATGTAAAAACCCAGGATTAAGATGTCTGGAGAGATAAAGTTAAGGTCTTTGTTCAGCAGTAAACGATTATGGCTGACTTTCAAAATAGGAAAAATAAATATTCTAAGTCTTGAGTAGACAAAAATGTGTAAAATCTGAATAAGAAAAACATGAATTGATATTTATGCTTTAACTGGATTATGTTTCATGATTTAACTGGAATTTCGTTTTTATCTTAAAAAACATGATCAAAAGAAAAATAATGCAAGATATTCAGAAAAAGTCTAAACGATATTATTCTCTTGTATGTTCAAGGCAGATAACCATTTTTAAAATTCAAAATCCTAAACTTCAGCGTTGACTGTCATTTTGCCACAATTACCATTTTATTTACAGAATACTCATACGAGTATTTTATCAAAAAATTCAAATCTTTTTAATGTTATAATATAAATTAATCAAAATGATGTCAATAAAATAACATTTCCAGCATACTGCTGATATTGCTACACGCAAAAATGACATTCAAAAATGATAATCTTGAGCGGCCATAACATATTTATGATTTAATACATGTAATACATTTTAAACATATTTTACGCGTATTTTACAAAGCTCCCTTGTAATAAATTAATTATTTTAAATATTTAAATGTATTATATTTAATACGTATAATAAATGTATGTAGACAATATTGATTCAAATAATAGTTAAAAGTAAACAAAAAGCTTTTTTCCAAAAAACAAATATATTTTATGAAAAATTGTAAATAACTTTTCTATTTATTGTTAATAAGAGTATTTACAGAAATACAATAATAATGAAAATAAATTGTACAGTGGACTGCACAGGACTTTATAGCACAAAATACGGTCATGTTTAGGTCATAGCCAATTTTCATAACAAAACATTTAGTTGTGTGTAAGTAATGAAGCTAATCATTTTAAGCAATCGTCTTTTTGCAGTATTATCATTGATCCCGTTTGTATCAAAACTAACACTTTGTTTGGTGGGTACCTATACTTTTCATTGATATTTTGTACAGTTATGATTGATTATCATATGGGTACAACACTATTTTAAGACTCGTAGCCTAGTATTTTATATTAGGCGTTTTAGTACCAAGAATATTACAATTATTTTTGTATTAAAATTTGTCACTTTGTATGGTGGCTACACCTTATAATATTTATTTGAAAAAAGGAATGATTAATGTATGTAGGTATATATAAGAGCTTTTAAATTGTAGAACATTATTTTTTAGTTAACCCGTTCTCTGCCGGGAAAATTTAAAATATTGTTTTCTCTTGTGGCTTCTCTATGGCAACCCCCAAAACAAAGAGTATTAAGAGGCAATGCTTATTGTTGTTATATAGCAATTGATTGAGCGAATTGTTATGTAGGTTTATTTATGGGTATTAGACGTTTTGCTACCAAAAATATTACAAGAATTTTTTGTATAAAAATTTGTCACTTTGTATGGTGGCTATACTTTATAATATTTTTTTGAAAAAAGTAATGATTCATGTATGTAGATATATATAAAAGCTTTTCAATTGTAGAACATTATTTTTTAGTTAACCCTTACCTGCCGTGAAATTTTAAATTATTTTTTTCTCTTGTATGGCAACCCCCAAAACAAAGAAAATTATGAGGCAATGGTTATTGTTGTTACAAAGCAGTATTATAATGACGATTATGCAAACAAATAAAGAAAATCGTAGGAGCCGTTTTTGAGCAAATCTCATTTGAAACTTTCAGCTGTTCGGAAGCCATCTTGAATTTTCTAAAATTTGAAAAATGTTTCAATGTGAATTATAGTGATAAAAAAGTTGTTTCTGATAAAGTTAAGAAACATAAAAGGTTTTTGCGTTCTGATGGGTTTTTGTAGCCTTTTAATTTAAATTTTTGATATCATGTAAACGGCCCTTTATGTTTTTATTTAAAAAAAAAATGATATAGAATTTGATGTTACGTATAATATTGTAGAACATATCTTTTTTGTCAACGCTTTCACTTCTGAGAAAATCACAATTGTTTATTTTTTTCATATGGCAACTCATAGACGCAGATTAGTAAAAATGTTGCCATAACTAAATTTGATAAGAATGTATCAAGCAACTATTTTACTGAAAATTTAAAAAAAATCGTCGGAGCCGTTTTTGAGAAAATCGCATTTGAAGTTTTCTACTCTTTGGAAGCCATCTTGAATTCTCAAAATAGTAAAAAACAAATTATAGTGCAAAGAAGTTTATAAATTTTTCTTTCTTGTGAACCTAAAAAAAGTTTTACAAAATTGCGTTTTTATGGGTCTTTTTAATATTTTCGATGAAAATTTTGAGATCGTGTAAAAGGTACTTTAAGTAAAAAAATTCTTAAAGTATTCTTTAAATTTTTGTAGAAATTAATATTGCGCGTAATATTGTAGAACAATTTTTTTTTGTCAACCCAGCCATTTCCGAGATAATCACAATCGTTTTTTCTTTCATATGGCAACTCATAGACGCAGGTTGGGAAGAGTGTTGCCATAACAAATTTTCTTTGCGACAATTTAAGCAACGACCACACTGAAATTTTAAAAAAAATCGTTAGAGCCGGTTTTGACAAAAGTGCAATTTTATGTTTTTTTATATCGCAGCCATCTTGAATTTTCAGGGTGGTGCCATGCCAGTCAGCTCATCAAAATCTGTGGTTGTCAATTCTCTAAATCAAAAAATTGGTGTCTCTACGATCAGTAGTTCCGGCTGGGACATACATACATCCATACATACATCCATACGGACGGACGGACGGACGGACGGACAGGTTCGACAAATTAGGTTTTTTTGCATGTCCTGGTGCAGGACAACTCATTTCCGTTGAAACCTCGAATTTTTTTTTTCGGACGAATACAATACTGTATAACAGTCCTTCGGACTGCTATAAAGTAAAAATAACAATTCCATAATTATATTTTTCTACTCCCATTTGGTAATTTACTAATTACAAAACGGCTAACGCAATCACAATGCCATACATTTCTACACCCGTTGCATAATGTTACATTATGCAACCGGTAACCGTGTTAAAATGAACATGTGCGCATGCGCATTGTCAGAATAGGGTATTTGCACTTTTTTATTTTATTTCATAAAATGGTAGGCTATATTTTTTTAAATGCATTTGCGTTTTTAAAAAAATTATATGTGCCTTAGTTTTTAAATTATAGCTCTTTAAAATTCGCGTATTTTCCATTTCCGCTAAAACAGGTCATTGCTTTATTCGGGCGGATATGACGTCAGATCTTCGGAGGTTAGGTGTCAAATGGCCCAGGTAGTCGGTTTGACAGCGACGTGTGTCGTCAAAATGACGACACACGTCCCTAACCGTTTACATTGTTTTTTTGGCGGGTTGTAAATTCTCCGCATTTTATTTTTCAAAATTATCAATGATATCTTTATTTTTACTACTTAAAAAATATATGGTTGTGATCCTTGAAATGTACTCTACACAACCATATTATTTTCAACCATTTTCCCTACCACTGCAACTTCCCTATTGGAACCACTTTTTAATTTCAAATGTCAACCTTGTATGGGGGTATGGCTCAGTTTAGACACACGAAATTTTTTTGAAAAAGTTTCGATAGTGACGTCAAGCAAGATGGCCGCTCCGCAGTGACAGTTGCTGGCAATTTTGATATTATGATGATTTTTAAAAAGTGCCGCATGACCCGCTTATTTCGTAATGTTGGTCAGACTGAGTTCTCAGACATTTCCACTTCGGAGTTAAAATGTCTGAAAAGTCAAAGACAATAATGCTATGGACTCGACAATTTTGGTAGGTATTTTAAATTTTTTTGTTAATTTAAAACTCGAAAACCTTTATTTTCTGTGAAAACTAAAAACAATTTGGAAAATATAAAATAATTGTTAACCCCTTGAAAAGAAAAAGGAAGTAGGTAATAATTAAATTGAGTTTGTTCTTACTTTTGGATTAAAAACAATTTTATTTCACAACTGTGTTTTTTCCATTGCAACGTTTTAATTATGAAATGATTCCGTGAAACTTTTCACGGAAGAAACATGTTAATCAATTATTTTTATAAGTCGTAAATAATTTCAGTCGTAAGGGAAAATTAAATTTAATGTTGGTCTCGGCAAATAAGCACCAAAAACAATGACAGAATATAATGTGAACACAATATAAAATACCAATGCAATATTAATGACACAATTGCAATATTGCATTCTGTTTCATAAAAATATTTTTGAGGTTAAGAACCCGTAATATATTTTCACAACTAACATTGGAATATTCAGCCAGTTTGTACAACACCACGATGAATTTTAAATTATCTGTATGATTCTTTTTTTTTACCGACGCATAGTTAAACTTAACACGTATTAAAATAATTTAATTCCTACATTATTTTAATCCCATTCGATGTTTGACTAAACCGCAACAGCTAAATGCCATTAGAAGAAAAAGATTCTGTTTTGTTCAAAAAATATTTTGTTCAAATGTGTGTGGAGACGGAAAACCGATAGTTGCCGCTAAAAATCGCTGTCTGACGTCACTATCGAAACTTTTTCAAAAAAATTTCGTGTGTCTAAACTGAGCCTATGAAGACCTGTCAATCCAAGATGGCCGCAAGCGATCAGCTGATTAGGCTTCATACAATATTAGTGATATTCGGTAGGTAGGAATTACCGTGTCGATGAGACTTTCAGCCCTGTTCAGATGAAAATAAATAAGTATATTTTATGTGTAGAGTCAAATAAAAATTGTTAATAGTGCTAAAATTTATCGAATTTATTTATCGGATTGCTCCAAATAAAGCTTTCCTTTTTTCAATAGAAAATAAAAGGCTTGAAAGGAAAACAATACAAAAAATTTCACCGCAAAAAATAAACAAACTCAAAAAGTTACTTGGTTAATAGGTGAGTATGAGGTTGATCACCTATGCTGTACAAATTTGGTTCACCTGCCAATACAACTGCAGGGCATATGTTTATTTGAGTTTTGGGTTTGAATGTTTAAGCTTATATGCAGGATGTAAAAGCGCGACCTTATACCTCTTCAAAATAAAACATGCTCTAATTGATTGTCCTGCACTACTTAGTGAGTTGAATTTTTTTACTCCACGTTCAGGGACTAGACAATTAGTTTCTTACCGCCCTGTATTTACTAGCACTAACGCACAAAGCAATAGTTGTATGCATCGTTTACAGCGTGTTGGTAATGAGTATGCCTCATTTGACTTGGTTCTGCATAATAATAATTATCATACCTATAACCAAGGTCTGAAAAAAATGTTTTTGGGACATCCATAATATATAATAAATTATATTGTTTTAGATTGTTATTATATGAACGATGTCTGCCTGGTGAATTTCTTTATTAGTGATATTTGAATGGTTTCTGAAGTTTTTATTTTTGATATGCTTTTTTTTTTGCTTCTAACCTACTGTTTAGTGTTTATATATGGGTTTATTTTTCTTTTCTTTTCTTTTATGTTTTACCGTAATGTTTTATACTTTTTATTCTTGTAATATTTATTGTTATTGTTGTTTTGTATAAACTCCCTTGATATGTACTTATTTCGTAAAAGGCTAACGCCGTAAATAAATAAATAAATAAATAAATAAATAAATAAATATGTGTCGGCTTGTGGGCATGAATTCAATATGATACCTAAATATAATTTATTTTTACAACTTAGGTTAGATTAGATAATCGAAGGGAATGATAAATCACACGTTTTGACAAAGGTAAGGTTTTAATTACTTCAAATGGACGAGTACATTATAATGACTATTATTCACTATTTTGTTAATTCTCTCATGGTCGTAGAAAAAGTATTGTATGCCACTGCACGTAATTAGTCTTTGTAACACTCGTGCTTTCTATTGTGCCATTCGGCTGCGCCTCGTGGCACAAACTAGCACTCGTGTTAAAAAGACTATCATTACTTGGCAGTGACATAAATCCCCCTCCCCCTATAATATAAAATTCAACGGCCTCCCCATACAAAATAATTGTGCGTTAATGGATGACAAACTGAAGAACTCCTGAACAGATGCACGTCATATTCACAACAAATATTGTTCAGGACTTGGGATGTGCTTCCTCATCATTAATAAGATTTTAATTGTTGTTTTTTAAATAAATAAACATGATCAATCACAACACCTTTTTATGTAAAACCTATGCGAGAAACAAAACTCATTTTGACATTCGAATTTCAAATAAATTGCCAACACTTCAACATACGCTTCAAAGTTGCCATACAAGTCGATTCTTTTTCGGTTGAATTCCGTTGAGTACCTACCTATATTCTTTATTTATTTCAAAATTATACTTCAACCAGTTATAACATGTATTTTTTAGAAATAATGACGATCGATTAGGTCAACTTTTTATATGAAACCATACTTATTGCGGCATTTAATTTTTTTTAAGTATTATTACAATATACAGTCTAAGTTGCATAGACGCATTAACATTTATAATTCATATTCAATGCACTCCTCTACGGAGACGCAAGTGGGTTTGCGCTTACAAATGCTGCATGTGTATTTACAAATAAAAATTTCAGCCTCTCATGACCATAAGCCC
The DNA here is from genome assembly GCA_951799405.1 of Agapetus fuscipes. Classification (NCBI taxonomy): domain Eukaryota; kingdom Metazoa; phylum Arthropoda; class Insecta; order Trichoptera; family Glossosomatidae; genus Agapetus; species Agapetus fuscipes. Next base: position 21,248,960 of record OX637337.1, read on the forward strand.
TGCAACTTTTGCTGACCTTTTCAGAAACAGGGGACACATTTGTTAAGTGAACCCATTTATGCGATATGGGTGGTAAGCCTCATACTAACCCTTAAGTCAAGGAATTTGATTCAACAACATTTAATTTATAGTCTAAAGTTGCAAAAAAAGTTATTTGATGATTCAAATTGAATGCACGCCCACAAACTGGCAAATGTCATTTCACGTTAACATATAGTTGTGGCGCTTGATTTTTTATAAATATTAGAATATATAATCTAAGTTGCACAGATACAATAACTTTTATAATTCATATTCAATGCATGCCCCCCTGGAGACACGAGTGGGTTCGCACTTATAAATGCTGCATGTGCATGTGAACTTACAAATTAAAATTAAGACCTCTAATGAACATAAGCCCTGCAACTTTTGCCAACCTTTTCAAAAACAGGGGAAACATTTGTCAAGTGAACCATTTTTTGCGATCTGGGTATTCAAGCTCATACTTCCCTATCCGTCAAGGATTGAGTTTAAAAAATCCTTCAACAACGTTAAATTTAATTTATAATCTAAAGTTGCAAAAGAAGTTATTTGATGATTCAAATTGAATGCACGCCCACAAACTGGCAATGTCATTTCACGCTAACCTATAGTTGTGGCGCTTGATTTTTTTTAAATATTAGAATATATAATCTAAGTTGCACAGATACAATAACTTTTATGATTCATATTCAATGCATGTCCCCCTGGAGACACGAGTGGGTTCGCACTTATAAATGCTGTATGTGAACTTACAAATTCAAATTAAGGCCTGTAATGAACATGAGCCCTGCAACTTTTGCCACCCTTTTCTAAAACAGGTGAAATTTTTTTCAAATGAACCATTTTTTGCAATATGGGTATTCAGGCTCATACTAACCGATAAGTCAAGGAATTTCTAATCTAATCTAAGCTGCAAGGATATATATCATTTAAGATTTATATTCAATGCATTCCCACAAGCAGACATGTATAATTTCGCGCTGGCACATGCCGCATGTGGACCTACATTATAAAAACCCAATCTCAAATGAACATAAGCCCTGCAACTCTTGCCATCCTTCCCTGAATAAGGGGTGAAATTGGCAAAGTGAACCATTTTTCACAGTATGGGTGGTCAGCCGCATACCAACCTATAAGTCAAGGATTTGAGTTTGAAAAATCCTTAAACAACGTTAATCTTAATTTATAATCTAAAGTTGCAAAAAAAGTTATTTGATGATTCAAATTGAATGCACACCCACAAGCTGGCAAATGTCTTTTCACGCTAACATATAATTGTGGCACTTGATGTTTTTAATTTTAGAATATAAATCTAAGTTGCATACATACATTTTATAATTCATATTCAATGCATGCCCCCAAGCAGACATGAGTGAGTTTGCGCTTACAAATGCTGCATGTGTAACTACAAATAAAAATTTCAGCCTCTCATGACCATAAGCCATGCAACTTTTGCCGACCTTTTCAGAAACAGGGGGAACATTAGTTAAGTGAACCCATTTATGCGATATGGGTGGTAAGCCTCATACTAACCCTTAGGTCAAGGAATTTGGGTTTGGAAAATCCTTAAACAACGGTTATCTTAATTTATAATCTTAGGTTGCAAAAAGAGTTTTGATGATTCAAATACAATGCACACCCACAAGCTGGCAAATGTCTTTTCACGCTAACATATAATTGTGGCACTTGATGTTTTTAATTTTAGAATATAAATCTAAGTTGCATACATACATTTTATAATTCATATTGAATGGATGCCCCCAAGCAGACATGAGTGAGTTTGCGCTTACAAACGCTGCATGTGTAATTATTACAAATAAAAATTTCAGCTTCTCTTGACCATAAGCCCTGCAATTTTGCCGATCTTTTCAGGAACAGAGAAACATTCGTTCAGTGAACATTTTTTGTAGGTATGGGAGGTCAGCCTCATACCTCATGCTTCATACAAGAATCTCAGAACATGAAAGAACTAAATAACCCTTTTACCGCAATTTTTTTTCAAATTACTTCTTAAAGCATTTAATTACTATGAAGGAGGTGTGAGGAAAAATTTTTGCGAAGCCAGACTCACTCTGCCCGAAGGGCCTAGCAGACAACCGTGCGCAGCACGGTCAGTCTGCTAGTAACTATTATACATTTGAAATTGCAATAAGCAGTAGGATATAAAAAATGATCAAAAAAAGTGCTTTGAACATTTTTTCGTTTGTATTTTGTTCACAAAGTAATTGCATTATGAATTCAACTTAAAAATAGCAAGTAATAAATTGTACAGTGGACTGCACATGACTTTATAGCATAAAATACGGTCATGTTAAGTCATAGTCAATTTTCAAAACAAAAAAAATTGTTGTGTGTAAGTAATGAAGCTAATCTTTGTAAGCAATCGTCTTTTTGCAGTATTATCATTGATCCCGTTTGTATCAAAACGAACACTTTGTTTGGTGGGTACCTATACTTTTCATTGATATTTTGGAAAGTTATGATTGATTATCATATGGGTACAACTTATTATTTTAAGACTCGTAGCCTAGTATTTTATATTAGGCGTTTTAGTACCAAGAATATTACAATTATTTTTTGTATGGAAATTTGTCACTTTGTAAGGTGGCTACACTTTATAATGTTTATTTGAAAAAAGTAATGATTAGTGTATGTAGGTATATTTAATAACTTTTCAATTGAAGAATATTATTTTTTAGTTAACCTGTTCTCTACCGAGAAATTTTAAATTATTGTTTTCCCTTGTATCGAAACCCCCAAAACAAAGAGTATTATTAGGCAATGGTTCTTGTTGTTAGATATCACTTTATTGGGTGAATTGTTATGTAGGTTTATTTATGGGTATTAGACGTTTTGTTACAAAAAATATTATAATTATTTTTTGTACGGAAATTTGTCACTTTGTATGGTGGCTATACTTAATAATATTTTTTTGAAAAAAGTAATGATTCATGTATGTAGGTATATATAAAAGCTTTTCAATTGTCGACAATTATTTTTTAGTTAACCCTTTCTCTGCCGAGAAATTTTAAATTATTTTTTTCTCTTGTATGGCAACCCCCAAAACAAAGAAAATTATGAGGCAATGGTTATTGTTGTTACATAGCACTATACTAGTGACGATTATGCAAAAAAATTCAAGAAAATCGTAGGAGCCATTTTTGAGCAAATCTCATTTGAAACTTTCAGCTGTTAGGAAGCCATCTTGAATTTTCTAAAATTTGAAAAATGTTTCACTATGAATTATAGTGATACAAAAGTTTTTTCTGATAAAGTTAAGAAACATAAAAGTTTTTTGCGTTCTGATGGGTTTTTGTAGCCTTTTAATTTCAATTTTGGATATCATGTAAACGGCGCTTTATATTATTTTTTTTTAATTTTTTATTTAATATTTTTGTAGAATTTTGTGTGATGTATAATATTGTAGAACATTATTTTTTTGTCAACGCTTTCAATTCTGAGAAAATCTTAATTGTTTATTTTTTTCATATGGCAACTCATAGACGCAGATAAGCAAGAATGTTGCCATAGCTAAATTTGGTACAAATGTGTCAAGGAACTTGCATACTAAAAATTAAAAAAAAATCGTTAGAGCCGTTTTTGAGAAAATTGCATTTGCAATATTCAGCTCTTTGGAAGCCATCTTGAATTCTCCAAATAGTGAAAAAAAAATTTTTTGCAAAGAAGTATATAATTTTTTCTTTCTTGTGAACTTAAAACAAGTTTTAAAGAATCATGTTTTTATGAGCCTTTTTAATATTTACGATAAAAAATTTGAGATCGTGTAAACGGTACTTTAGGTAATTTTTTTTAATAAGTGTTGTTCAGTTTTTTGTAGAAATTAATATTGCGCGTAATATTACAGAACATTATTTTTTAGTCAACTCAGCCATTTCCGAGAAAATCACAATCGTTTTTTTCTTTCATTTGGCAACCCATAGACGCAGATTGGCAAGAGTGTTGCCATAACTATTTTTCTAAGTGGCAATTTAAGCAACGACCACACTGAAATTTTAAAGAAAATCGTTGGAGCCGTTTTTGAGAAAAGTGCAATTTTATGTTTTTTTTGTATGGCAGCCATCTTGAATTTTCAGGTTGGTGCCATGCCGGTCGGCCCATCAAAATCTGTGGTTGTCAATTCTCTAAATCCAAAAATTGGTGGCTCTGCGATTAGTAGTTCCGGCTGGGACATACACACATACATACATACATACATCCATACGGACGGAAGGACAGGTTCGACAAATTAGGTTTTTACTTTATAGCAGTCCGAAGGACTGTTATATTTCTACAAAATATATTACATTATAAGTATATTTCTACAAAAATTTAAAGAAAATTAACAATTTTTTTTTAACTTAAAGTACCGTTTACACGATCTCAAAATTTTCATCGAAAATATTAAAAAGACCCATAAAAACGCAATTTTGTAAAACTTTTTTTAGGTTCAAAAGAAAGAAAAATTTAGAAACTTTTTTGTAATATAATTTGTTTTTTACTATTTTGAGAATTCAAGATGGCTTCCAAAGAGGAGAAAACTTCAAATGCGATTTTCTCAAAAACGGCTCTAACGATTTTTTTTAAATTTTCAGTTAAGTAGTTGCTTGATACATTCTTACCAAATTTAGTTATGGCAACATTTTTGCTAATCTGCGTCTATGAGTTGTGATATGAAAAATAAAAACAATAGTGATTTTCTCAGAAGTGAAAGCGTTGACAAAAAAATAATGTTCTACAATATTATACGTTACATCAAATTCTATATAAAAATTAAATAAAATTTTTGAAAATAAAAACATAAAGGGCCGTTTACATGATATCAAAAATTGAAATTAAAAGGCTACAAAAACCCATCAGAACGCAAAAAACTTTTATGTTTCTTAAATTTATCAGAAAAAAATTTGTTATCACTATAATTCATAGTGAAACATTTTTAAAATTTTAGAAAATTCAAGATGGCTTCCGAACAGCTGAAAATTTCAAATGAGATTTTCTCAAAAACGGCTACAACGATTTTCTTTATTTTATTAGCATAATCGTCATTATAATACTGCTATGTAACAACAATAACCATTGCCTCATAATTTTCTTTGTTTTGGGGGTTGCCATACAAGAGAAAAAAATAATTTAAAATTTCTCGGCAGAGAAAGGGTTAACTAAAAAATAATGTTCTACAATTGAAAAGCTTTTATATATACCTACATACATGAATCACTACTTTTTTCAAAAAAATATTATAAAGTATAGCCACCATACAAAGTGACAAATTTTCATACAAAAAATTATTGTAATATTTTTGGTAGCAAAACGTCTAATACCCATAAATAAACCTACATAACAAATCACTCAATCAATTGCTATACAACAACAATATGCATTGCCTCTTAATACTCTTTGTTTTGGGGGTTGCCATACAAGAGAAAACAATATTTTAAATTTTACCGGCAGAGAACGGGTTAACTAAAAAATAATGTTGCAATTAAAAAATAATGTTACAATTGAAAAGCTCTTATATGTACCTACATACATTAATCATTACTTTTTTCAAATAAATATTATAAGGTGTAGCCACCATACAAAGTGACAAATTTTAATACAAAAATAATAATTGTAATATTCTTGGTACTAAAACGCCTAATATAAAATACTAGGCTACGAGTCTTAAAATCTAGTAAGTTGCACCCATATAATAATCAATCATAACTTTCCAAAATATCAATGAAAAGTATAGGTACCCATCAAACAAAGTGTTAGTTTTGATACAAACGGGATCAATGATAATACTGCAAAAAGACGATTGCTTAAAAAGATTAGCTTCATTACTTTCACACAACTAAATGTTTTGTTATGAAAATTGGCTATGACCTAAACATGACCGTATTTTGTGCTATAAAGTCCTGTGCAGTCCACTGTACAATTTATTTTACATGTCCTGGTGCAGGACAACTCATTTCCGTTGAAACCTCATTTTTTTTTTTCGGACGAATACAATACTTTATAACAGTCCTTCGGACTGCTATAAAGTAAAAACAAAAAAGCTACATTAAATAAAATCAATTCGTATTAAATTCCTTGTTTTCATATTATAATATGGCAAATGACGTTGATTTTTTAAATTTTCCTATAGATATATTTACATTTTTTAAATTATTTTATTTTACATTTATTAGGTGTATTACATAGTTTGAATGAATTTATTTGAAATATATGTAAGTAAATAGGTATAAACATTGAAACACAATATATCGCTGCCCTAGTTCAATACTCAGACATCTTACACAAAGCTAGTTTCGAGAAAATCGAAAAAGAAGGTTTGTAATCGCTATGATAATTACAGTTAACTTTGTTTTAAAGTCACTTAATGCAACTAAGCTACACATTGTTGCGTTAAGTGACTTTAAAACAAAGTTAACTGTAATTATCATAGCGATTACAAACCTTCTTTTTCGATTTTCTCGAAACTAGCTTTGTGTAAGATGTCTGAGTATTGAACTAGGGCAGCGATATATTCACACATTTTATCAATTTCTTCGTTTGGTAAAATAATAACAAACTATATTTTTTAATATTTTGAATTGTTTGTGTATTAACACTGTGAAAATTCATATTCAATATTATTTAATTTATTTAATTCAAGATTTAAATCAAAACACTGTTTTGTATTTTCACGATTAGAATCAATTTATTATTTAATTTACAAACGTTTTCGATAAAATATCATCGTCAGGTATACAAAAAAAATTGTATATTTTTTTATCGAAAAATGTTGAGTTTAATTATTATATTCTATTCATTTTGATCATTGAAAAAAGTTAAGGGTACAAAAAATGACATTATTTTTATGTAGGTAGTAAAGAAGTTCCATATCAAAAAATGTAACTAATACAGCATATTTTGTTGAAAAAAAGTACATTTGAGTCGTAAATAAATAGAAGTTCTAGGATTTTTCCGGAAAATTACAAAAATGTGTAGATTTACAGCGAATGCAATTTTCTGTGTTCATACAAATTTATCTCATTCTTCCCTAGATTGCTGCCTTTGGTTCTATAAAAATCATTTATGTGGAAGGTTATGTATTTTGACAAGTATAAACTCGTACCGTTGTACCTGAAGTGTAGCCATTCATACAAGTACATATTTACTCGTAGCGTAGACGTAGCGTAGAGTAAACAGATGCATACATGATGCGTAGACATAATATACTTGAGCATACACCTACAGAGAAGTCATGTACCAAGAATATACTCGTACCTGCAATATAAGATTGATCAAGAGTATATACTTGCATGTCCTTTAGTGTAAGCTTACGGTTATCAAGTTAATTCTCATTTATGTATCCGAGTGCACACAGAATAGGAAATAAAATAGAGTAAACGTAGTGTATGCTTCAATTTGTGGGTTTTTATAGAAGTAAAAACATGCGAAAAAGGTTTAAAGTCGAGTATGCTGATTGTTTTAGCGGCGCAGGTATGTACTTGACTTAAATTTTTCCGTGCACATACATATTTTTACGAATGCACACTCACATTGGGGGTATACTTACATACGAGTATATTATGTACAATGTACATATACAAATAGTAATCAGGTATATAAAACCCGAACCTCAGGCAATTCTCCAGTTATTTTAAATAAATATTTATGTCTAGTCACGTATTGCACCCCCTGCGGGACTACGCTGGAAAAAGTTATTATTATTATTATTATTATTATTCATATCAATAAAATATTACACTTATCAGAAAATTTGAAAATCACACTACCACTAGATACAACATGTCTCCATCACACCGATATTTCTTGTATTTGCACTCTTTTTTTCATGATACCCGAAGAGGAACTGTTATTTGGGTTAGTCTGTCTGAGGATGCCGGGCTGCTGTGCATTTTTTGGCGGCTCAGCTTGCAGGGGACTTCGATCCACTCCCGTTCCTACGTCACAAGTTGTGGGCTCAGATTGCTCTCCAACACTCACAGTATTCTCTTTGTGGTGAAAACCATTGTCATCAGAACAAGAACTCCCCGCTAAGTCTTCTTCACAAGGCCCATCAGGGCCAAAAGTCGTTTGCTTGTTGTCACCTCCTGAGCAGAATTTAACCTGGGTGGAACTGTCTTGAACCATAACTGTTTCCCCGCCAAATGTGCTGGTACGAGACCTTTCATGTCCACTCGCTAAGCTTAACCTGCTTCCATTTTCGTGAAAGCTGCTCGTTTGGTTCTCCAGACTTCTTATGGTCTGATTGTTAATCCGTTGCATGTCTGGCTTTTGCGTGTCAATCTTGACAATGCTGCTGCCATTGTCGCAACGCTTTAAAGGAGACTTTCTAAACTCTTGCATCGGCAAGTCTACGCTGTCCGGAACAGAACACAATGTTATATCAGCTAAACTTCTCTTTTCATATTGGGCTGCCAAGTTTTTTTCATCATAACAGCTATATTCTCCAAACGCACTTTTCCCACAGTCGGATGGGAAAGACCTCAAATCATATTTGGAACCAGTTTTCATTTGATAACTAGTAGATTTACAATCATAACTGAATCCACTTTTGTTAGCTTCATAGCTTTGACCTTGTGTTTCAAAATTTAGTGTTTTGGCGTCGTAATTTTCCCCTCCCGACGAAGTGCTACAGCTTCCAGCTTCAGCCAGTTCTTCCTTCTTTTTGTCTCCAAAATTTCCATTGTTCCTATCTCTCTGATGGTAAATACCAGCAAATATCAGGATGTTCAGCAGCAACAAGAAGCAACCCACAGCTATGGTGACTGTTAAAGCTGTTGTGTAACTTTGGTAGTGAGATGACGCTAGTTTCCTCAGGAGGTTATTGTTGTCTTTGTGGATGTTGCGATTGGACAGTGTGGCGTTTGGAGGGCAGTCTGTGGTTGGTGCTGGCTGGATGGGAGTTGCCGGTGGAGCGACTGGAACTGTTGCAGAAGCTGATGGACTTGGAGGAGCGCGAGGGATTGGGGCAGCTCCAGAAGGAGGAGAAAGGTGAGGTAAGTTGGGGCGTTGCATGGATTGTGGACGGACGGAACCTGTGAAAAAACATACAACAATCAGTACGAAAGCCAAAAACATGTCTATATAGAGTACGTTGTGTGTGCTTAGAAACACAAAATAAGTTTTGAAGAGAATATCAGTGAAATTTTTAGTGTTTGTGAATTCACACAGTGAAAATTCATTTTTAAATTAAAATAAAAATATTTTTTCAGAAACGTAGTTTTATTTTCACAATAATAAATTTTATTTGCCTCAAGTACTTTTGACCTTCAAGTTTCAGGTCATTATGAAGAATATCAGTGTTATGCTTATTTTGCTTAAGCTACTCCTAGACTTATAGGTTGGTATGCGGCTGACCAACCATGCTGTAAAAATGGTTCACTTTTGCCAATGTCACCCCGTTTCAGGGAAGGACGGCAAGAGTTGCAGGGTGTATGTCCATTTGAGATTTGGTTTTTATGTTGTAGGTTCACGTGCGGCATGTGCAAACGCGAACTTGTACATGTCTGGCTATGAAAATGCATGTAATGTGAATCTCTAATGTAATATGTATATGTTTGCAACTTAGATTAGATTAGATTAGTTAATGGACATCTTTATTAAATTTTGTCAGGAATAGGGAGTGTAAAGAGTGATCAGATACTGTAGAAAACCGAATATTTTGAAAAATCCTCCCCTTTCTGTGAATAAGACAAAAATAAAACTCAAAACGAACAAACTAGAGGATAAAATTATTGGGCTTGCTTGCTTTTGACATTCAAAAGTAGCAAAACATAGTCACTAAACATGGTTTGATGATTCCCTTAAAGCTCAGTTTTGTTATCTTTCAGATGCCATGTCAGAATTATGCCATAGGTAAATTCTTTCGTCTTCAATGCCTCCCAATTTTTTTGTTAATGGGCTATTTTACTCACACTTTGAGATTCAAGGTCTCATAAACCTATTTGCAAATGCACTCTCTATACTTCTTCTGGCTAATCTCCCAAACGCAGAGAAAAAACCTTTTTTGCCAAGTTGATTGGCATGGTTTGAAGTAAACGGTTCGTATTGATACATGGAAGAAACCCTTACCCTCATAGTAGTGCGCTCCTTCTTCCAAGAAGTGATGATGACGCATGCTCATATCAGCCAAACCCGCTTCTCCAGGTCTATGCAGCTGCGGGATCAAGGATAACCACAGGGACATCTTGTGGCCGCGGTAGTGGTTGCGCATCTCAGGTCGGGATCCTGGACAAGATAAGTCGTTAGATACCAGAAAAAACTTAGAACTGCTGAGTATATTGAGAGATCAACGATAGCCATCGTGACTTTTTGCGGTAGTGTTTTCTCATCTCTCTTTGGGATCCTGGATAAGATAAGTTGTTATATACAAGACACAACTGCAGAGTGTACAATTGTGAGATCATCGATAACTACAACGACATCTTGCGGCCTCGCAGCTTTAAACCCGGATCCTGAACAAGACGAGTCGTTCCACACAAGGTAGAAGTCATTTCCGAAAGCTGCCCATGTCAGTCCTGTGTGGTGTGCTACTACAAACTGAAATATTCACAATAACTTAGTAACAAATCTCTGGAATAAGATAAGTTTTTAGAGACAAAATACAAGAAACAAACGATCCCGCAGCATAGCACAGGATCAAGGACAACCGCAGCGACATCTTGTGGCTTCGGCAGTGGTCGGGAATCTCCGGGAGAGGGTCTGGACAAGACAAGGGGTCAGATACAGCATGGGAAGGTCCATGGAAAGCCGAACCGATCGCAGGGCTTGCTGCTGCGGTCAAGAGTGGATAATGGTATGATTATGTACAAGTACACGGTACATAATATATCTGTACCTTGTTATGTTTAGATTGAAAGGTATCTCCAGGATACTTACATCCGGCTAGCTCTCATCAGCATCACTCTCAGGGCGTGGGGTTCTTTCTTTGGCATTGCTTACTTGTATCCTGGGAAGGGTTTTATAATTAAAAGATAAGTTTGACATGAACAAATAAGGGTTTATTACTGTACTAATATGGGGGGGAAAAGGGGAAATAAGGGATTGGCCAGACCTACAGGTTGTCACTAGAACACTCCCTATTCCGTTGGCTGGAGTTCTAAACGGAAGGCCTGGGGCAGCGCCCCAGGCTAGCGGTGGTTCACAAGGCGGACGCCTCCACACGTTGGAGCCCCTGGGTGGGCGCTCCTATGCCTCTGGTCTACAAGGCGGGTGCCTTGCTGGCAGGAAATCCAAGTAGATGGGGGGGGAGGGAGCTCCATCGTAGTGCCCCCTCTTGCACCGCTTGGTGCTTGGTCGCTAACGTCTGACTCACTTCACATCTCGCCGGGAACTGATGACCGACGGCCCGATTAGTTCACACGGTGCAGTTCGGCCGCTTCCGTGACCGTTCGGCTCCGTTCGGCCCACAAACATACACGGCACACTTCGGGATTGTTCTTTCAATGTTATTATAAAATAACATAACAACCTAGAATACCAGAGTGTATAAAGTTGGTTCGTGCATTATTTTATTCTAGTAAACTTTATCCATCACGCCCGCACGTGAAAAGCAAACAAATATTTTGTTCCTTTTAGCTAAGGATCGTAGTCCCATGCATGTGTGACATTTACCCACCGAGAAATGCAACTAAGCTACATACATAGTGCAACTTCTATATTGCGCTATCCCTGAAAGGGTCACATTATAATGTGTGGAACCTATTTATTTTTACAAGGAAGGGCAACGGCCTAAAAATGTGGGTTTGCTCAGAGCGGGTGTTTCCCAGCTTCTGAAGGAGATGGTTGTCATTTCTTGTGAATGTTAAGTTTGGTAAACCTTGCCGATATTATGTTTTGGGTTTGAACTAAAGATCTAAACGGATTATCATTTCTCACACTCTCGGTGGGGTTCGAACCCGAGTTCTCAGCAAGGAATGCAAGCACTTTACCAACTGAGTTACCGACCTGACTAAAATTACCGAACTACAAATTTTAAAAACAAGAAGAAGAATCAAGTAGGTAGCTAGATCATTTCTTCTGTATCTTCAGCAGTAACAATCTGTCAACTTGTTTGATGGAAAAGTGAAAGAAATCAATGTGTAAACTTTCCCAACTAAAACGCTTGTGGTGTTTTCAAAAGAATCACAAAAGCCAATAAAAGCCAGTGGAATAGTTTTTCTTGAGAAAAAAATATAAATTCACCGGCGTCTTTAAAGTCTTATTTTAATTTTATTTTTTGAAGGAAATATCAACCAGTCTGCCAAATACATTGACTCAGCACGAAATTCGAAATTAGATATTTTTCTCGGCTGGTAAACGTCACAGGATTTAGTAACTAGGGTTTGTAGCAACCATTAACAAAATGTTAGTTTACATTTTCTTTAGAAACACGGGCGGGATGTGACAATATTTTTCAATGGAATTTGTGACAAGGAATTGTAGTGGGTTTTAGACCTTTAGTTTGAAGCATTAAGCCCTATTTATTCTGTTGCCATGTCGTCATATAATACGTCATTATCTATCTATACTTATAAAACCAAAAAAGCGTTCGTTGGTAATGCGATACAATGGTGAAGGACTCGACGGTTTTGGCTGTCTTTCGTTTCAGAATAAAGTACGTAATCTGAGAAGGGTTATAGCGTACAAAAAAATTGATAAAATAACGCAGAACATGTTTAAATTTGTGAAATGCTGAACGTCGTTTTTATATGGGAATTGATCATTTCCAACTTCATCTAATTGACAGATTTTTGTTCCAGATTCAAATTTCATTAAATGTGTTCGGTTTGAAATATTGTGAGAGGTTGAACAAAATCAAATTAATAAAATAAACTGGTAGGTACAAAATTTGAAAATGGAATAAAAAAGCATATTATTTATAAACAGCCTTTACCAAAAAAACTCTTTTGTAAAAAATGGAATTTAGCTTTTCAACTGTCAAAGTCATGAAAAGCGTTCAAGGTTAAATAAATAAGTCTTTAATCTCAGTTACAAATATATGCACACATTTAAGGTTCATATTGAATGGATGCCCAAAAGGAAACACATGTTAGTTTGTGCATACACATAATGCATGTATATTTTCAAAATAAGACCCAACTGCAAATCCCAATTAACAACGGTGCAATTTATGCTGACTTAACTTTAAACAGGCAGAAGTGAAACAATTTGTACACCAACTTACAAGTCGAGGATTTATAATCTAAGTTGCATAAAAACATATGGTGGCTCTTTCAACATTTCTTAGATCCGTCTAATCTAATCTAATCTTAGTTGCAAAGATATGTTACATTGGAGATTCACATTACATGCATTCTCACAACCAGACACGTAAAGTTCGCGCTTGCACATGCCTCATGTGAACCTACAACATAAAAACCAAATTTCAAATGGGCATACACCCTGCAACTCTTGCCATCCTTCCTGAAACAGGGGTGACATTGGCAAAGTGAACCATTTTCACAGCATGGGTGGTCAGCCGCATACCAACCTATAAGTCAAGGAACATACACGACAAATTACATTTCAAAACATATAATCTAAGTTGCAAAGATATTTTGTCATTTTAGACTCATATTAAATACATGCCCAAAAGTAAGCACATTGTAAGTACATGCTTACACATGCTGCATGTGTACATAAACTTTGAAACTCCTGCCACTTTCGCTGAAACCGGGGGGGCATTGGCAAAAGTGAACCAAGTTTTACTACATACTCGATCTTCTTACTTAATATTCAATTTTCTATATGCAAACATGAGTTCGAATCGTCCATACGAGGTAACAAATCAAAGCTAACATGAAGAAAATATTAATTTTGTATCATCAATAGATCGTGAAAAAAGGAATTATTTTTTTCCGAATATAAGTGGCAAAGGTATTGGGAATTCACAAAATATGCATTCTCACAAGCACACATGTATAATTTCACACTAACACATGCCGCATGTGAACCTACAATTTAAAAACCCAATCTCAAATGAACATAAGCCCTGCAACTCTTGCCGTCCTTCCCTGAAACAGGGGTGACATTGGCAAAGTGAACCATTTTTTACAGTATGGGTGGTCAGCCGCATACCAACCTATAAGTTAAGGAGCATAAACACAATGATCTAAATCTAAGTTGCAAAGATATGTATCATTTAAGATTCACATTGAATGCATTCCCACAAGCAGACATGCATTATTTCACACTAATGCATGCCGCATGTGGACCTACAATATAAAAACCTAATCCGAAATGAACATAAGCCCAACAACTCTTGCCGACCTTCCCTGAAACAGGTGTGCCATTGGCAAAGTGAATCATTTTCTGCAGCATGGGTGGTCAGCCGCAAACCAACCTATAAGTCAAGGAACATACACAATAAATTATGTTTTTAAAATCAATAAACAATAATATGGACATCCAAAACAATGATCTACCCTAAATTATCTTATTGATTTTATTTCTTCTAATATCAATCAATATGTATACACTATACATCAATGATTGCAACTAGCTTTATTTAAAGCATCATTAAAACCTATAGATGATAATTTAATTATTTTTGAGATGTACACAGAAAACGTTTCCTTCTGCCCAATAGAACGACAGCATTATTTTATTGGTATTAAGCAATGAAATTATGGTTAAAATACCAATTACAGTGTGAAAATGACAAAAGATATAAAACTTTCATATACACCTCCTGAAATTTTAAAGGCTACAACATCTTTCATAACTGCAATCCATAATACTTCAATATCTTTAAATGAGCCCAATTTCATTTGATATAATGCCCATGAAAATATGCACGCTCAATTGTTTTAAGTTATTGGGCGATGCCGTCTCACTATAATAGTTACAATGATCACTTCAAAATAAGATTTCTTCGCTCATCTTTTCCATTTTCTGAAGAACAGCCATTCCCAAATTTACAAATCCACAAAACTATTGAATCTCATTTATAAAAAAAAACGCAGGATAAAATCTGCGGGGTCAGCTAGTATAACATATAATTTATCTATGCAGCTTTATAAAAGATCGGTTGTAAAGGTAAATCCAGCCCAACAGAAACTGAGTCTTGTCTGGCGCTCTATAGTGACGAAGAAAAGCTCGCAGAAGGCTCTTGAAGTGTAATTGTCCAAGAAAACAGCACTCATCAAACAAATCATTAAAATATTATAGTGATAAATAGAGGGCAAATCAAGGCTCTCTCGACGACGTGAAATTATCCACCAAATTTACGGTCCACTAAAGTATAACAACATACAGAGAAGAAGATACAATATTAAACTCTACGATATGTAAGTACCAAGGCGTTGAGCGGGTCCGGTCAATATAAGCCAGCAGACTTCATTGGCTCCAGTGAATGGACTATCGCATCCTGGAAAAGATAGCTATGCGATGATGGTGGACCCAGAGGGGTAAAGGACAGTGGGAAGACGAAGATAAAGGTGGGGTTGTCGTGACATTGAGGATGATGTGGTACATTTTATCATCGGAATGAAATTAAAGGTCTAAAGCCAAGCATATTCCTCACCTATCTCCAGGTAAAGTTGGTTGATGGTGTCGTACGTGTCCCATAGTGGAAGAGGCTGAGGCAGCGTCTGCGGGCTGGGGTCCAGCTCCATGACCCCCCTCTCGCTTCCTCCAGGACTTCCATCTGCCGTGTTGCGCAGAGGGACCTCGTTTGGATCCCTGGAGACAAAAAATACCACAAATGTTGGAGCGGGATAAGAGTTTCAAATAGCTTTGGTACAAATATTTTGTAATTGTATAAAATCGTGTAGCGACAAATCAAAGATAGCTCGTTTACAGACAGCTCGTCCAGGGAAAAATCGGTCATACGGCAGTTTGTCTATATGAATTTTTGGTTAACGACATTTCGATCACATAGAATATAGGTCCTTAAACAGCTCCAACACAGAAAACTTGCTTTCCAAAAAAAAACTTTGTAATTACTGTAGTTTTAATTAATTGCAATTTTGTGTTGGAGCTGTCTGCGGATCATATTTCGCATGTGACTGAAATGTCATTGACCAAAAAGTCATGTGGACGAACTGTCGTGCGACCGAATTGTCTGTGACCGATGTGTTTGTGGATGAGTTATCTGTGCCCGAATTCTCTGAACAACTCACCAATAATACAAACAATGAATGAAATACAAAACAGATAAAGTAAAATAACTAGTGTCTTTCTTTAAAAGCTTACGAATCCGAATAACGTAACAACCGTAACAATATGTATAAAACCAAATCCATTGGTGGGCACGTGTGTGTTTGCGGCTATGCAGTATGCATGCTCACACTCTTCTCCACACCCGCCCTGGGAGTAAATCCCTCACCACGTCTCACCCTTACAGGGGTCGACATCTCCCTTCTGATTTACAACGAAAGCGTGAACCACGGAATCCCGGATTTTTTTTAGATTCGGTCTATTTTTATCGCTGTGATAAATGTTAGAGTATGAAAATTTCCGAATTTTTGTAAGCAGAATAAGCTGTACATATAGTACACAAGATCACGCCGCGCTGTCCTAGAAAGTGTAAACTAAACCTTGCTGGTATTTTATTTAGAGTTTGAAATAAGCACGGAAATGGTAAATAATTAATTAGGTAAATAATCCCTCGGTGGGAGTCGAACCGTATCTCTCGGCATTGAATGCAAGCATTCTGCCAAGTGAGCTATCGACTGGGTAAATACGATGAATCGTAATACAAAAAGTATGAGTCTGACGACCCATAGTGTGTTAATTTTTACTGTCAAAATAAATCAGTTTCAATTGAACATCTTTCATTTCAAAATGTCATTGCACCAAAAGATAATTGAACAAATATTGCGTTTTTTCTCAATTATTTGTATTTAATTTATCTGTAAGATATTGTTTTTATCTGAGTAAGAGATGAATATCAAATCATCATTATCTACACAGATTTTAATTGACTTTTCGTGTTTAGATTACAGAATTCATTCACTAATTTTGAGGAAATCTGATTACAGAATAAACTAGACAAAACTATTTTTTATAAACCCGAAAATCTAATCTTCAATTGTGTAATATGTTTATTAGAATAAAAAATAAGCGATAGAAAATAAAAAAAAGATTCCGATAAAAGAATTCCACGATTAAAGTCGGAAGTTTTTTCAGATGTCAGGTCAAGGACTCGTGATTTAAAAAAATGATAACTTTTATTTTTTTTTGTTATCTGAAGTATTTGAAAACTTGTGAAAATGTTAATAAATATTAATACTCGTAGTACAGGGTTATACTTTTTTTGTAGAACGCATGCGTTTGATATGCGATGATAGGGTGCGATGAAACCCTCGATAGAAATCAAAGGTGTCAAACAGGGACGACCATTCCACACAGGCACATGTAAGTAAAAAGTTAGGCAACATATAAAAAAACAAATTGGAATTACAGTGTTTCTTTGTGGGACGTGTTGCCGTAGTCTCGGATCTCGAGATTAAAGATGTTTTGCTTCTGTGTTCTTCAGTGGGATGTTTATGAAATTGTTGGGACAATAAAGAATTTCCTCGTTTAATAACAGTTCCATCTACTTCACTACAGTCCATAATCAGGCTGAAGAATCCCATCTATAATAATCTATAATCTAAGTTGCAAGGATATATTCATTTAAAGCTCTCAGATGTAAGCCCACAAACCAACAAGTGTAGTTCGCGCTTACAAATGCTGAATGTGTACTTACAAATAAAATCCAAACCTCAAATGAACATAAGCCCTACAACTTTTGCCGACCTTCCCTGAAACAGGGGTAACATTGGCAAAGTGAACCATTTTTTACAGTATGGGTGGTCAGCCTCATACCAACCTATAAGTCAAGGAATATGAATAAAAAATTACATTTAAATATATAATAGAACAAAACCTTACAAAGAAATCTATACAAAAAAAGTCAGAAATTTCCTATGCAAAAAATGTAGCAAATGAATACACCAACATTAGAAATCACCATTGCAGATTAGCCGCCACTTCTTCCTGTCCTTGCACACTTCTTTCATTTCATCCAGAGTCATAACCTTTTTCATGCAAGTCCTCCTTTTATTATGACTCTGGATATCCCATTCATTCGCTATTTCAGAAATTTGATCCATCCATACTTTTCTCGGTCTTCCTCTACCACGACATCCATCTATTTTAGCAACATATACTTTCTTCGTCAATCTTTCATCACTCATTCTCTCCATATGCCCGAACCATCTTAACATACTTCTTTTAATCTTCACTTTCACACTTTCCCTTACACCACATTCTTCTCTTACAAAATCATTCCTCACTCTGTCACTTCGTTTTTTCCCAATCATACTTCTTAGATAGTCCATTTCTACTGTATGGACTTTACTAATTTCCCTTTCACTCACCGTCCAGGCTTCACTTCCATACATCAAGGTTGGCACTAGTATACCACCGTGCACCGCCAATCTAACATTTTTTGAGAGATTCTGGTTCCTGGCGATGCTAGCGGTAGCACCCAGTACGCACCTGCCTTTCATTATTCTTCTTTCAAATTCACCGGTCATTCTTCCATCTTTTTCAAACTTACTTCCCAGGTATACAAACTCATTTACGACATCAACATTCATTCCATTAATTTTAAATTCATAATTCATAGTTTCATCATCTCTTTCAAAAATCAATATTTTCGTCTTACTTGCATTCAACTTCAAATGGTTACCTTTCAAAGCTTCATTCAATCTAGAGAGCATTGTTTGCAATTCTACTGCTGAATCAGATACAAGAACTGCATCATCTGCATACAATAGAACACTCACTTTGCTCTCTCCTATCATCAATCCACAATCATTAAGTCGAGCATCTCTGACATACTTGTCCATGACTATGTTAAATAGCCATGGACTCATCACACATCCTTGCCTCACACCCTTATAAACTTCAAACCACTCACTATACTCACCATCAATACGGACACATGCCTTACTATTTTCATAGTTTGCATGCACCGCACCTAGGAGAGCCCCATTCACTCCGTATGCTTTCAAAACATCCCATAACATACCTCTGTCTACTGAGTCAAAAGCCTTTTCCAGATCTACAAAGGCCGTGAACAGCTTCCGCCTCACCGACAATTGTTTTTCAACAAGTTGTCGTAGAGTAAAAATCTGATCAACACAGCCTCTACCGGCCATAAAGCCGGACTGTACATCGGAAATCCTTTCACTAGTAGTCAGAATCACATTTTTTATAATCACCTTACAGAAGACTTTTCCTGGTATACTGAGTAGACTGATTGGTCTGAAGTTCTGACAGTCTTTTTTGTCCCCTTTACCTTTGTAAATGGGAACAATGACTGCCTTCCTCCAATCCATCGGTACTACTCCTGCATTCACACAGAGCTTACATAATTCGTACATCCAATCTATCACACATTCACCTCCTGCTTTCAACATTTCACCATTTATACCATCAAACCCAGCAGACTTCCCATTCTTCAGACGTGAAATAGACACTTTCATTTCTTCTTTCATAATATTCAATTCATTCGCTTCATCTATCTGTTCATAAATTCTTCTTTCACCCTGACCAAAAATTTCTTGAAAATAGTTCTTCCATCTCTTGCATACTTCTTCATTCTCCCATACCATCTCACCGGCAGCACTTTTGACTCCCGGAGTGGTCAATGCAGAAGATTTATTTCTATCCGCATTGATCCACCTCCAAAATTCCTTCTTGCTGTCGGTGAAACTTTTGTTAATCCTTTCATCAATCTTTCTTTGTTCATTCATCTTGCTTTCATAAATTATATTCTTCGCCATTCTCTTAGCTATCTTATATTCCTCTTCTAGCTTTCTATCATTTTTATCATTCAACCAATTTTCGTAACACTTTTTCTTAACTTTCACAGCTTCCTTCACTCTATCATTCCACCAGGCATCTCCTTTCAATCTTCCACCTTTCGTTACCCCACATGCTTTTTTAGCGCATTCAGTCATTCCTTCTTTCAGATCTTTCCACATACTTTCAATATCTTTTCCACACACACTCTTCTCAAGTTCACTCACACTTAAAATTTTGTGGAGCTCTGATACGTACTTCTCTTGCACATTTTCTTCATTCAGCCTTTCTACTTTTATTCTAGGCAATCTTACTTTCTTCTTGCGTTTCTTCTTTCTTACTTCACCAATCATTATTTTGGCACATAAGAGATAGTGGTCACTGCCTATTTCAGGCCCCCGGTAGACACGGCTATCTCTTACGGCTCCTCTCAATCTTTCATCCACACAGATGTAGTCAATGATTGTGCGACTTCCCACAATCTGCCTCGTGTACAGATGCACATCCTTATGCCGAAACCAAGTATTCGATGCAAAAAGATCACACACATCACACAGATAAAAACGTTTGAAAGGTCCGAGGCTGGAAATCTCATAACAACGGTAATTATTATTTATCGAATATCGGTAATATTAGTAAAACACCAATCAGTTGTTCATTTGCGTTCATCTGGATTGACAGGTCTTCATACAAATATAACCGATATTCGGTAGGTAAGAATTACCGTTGGGATGAGACTTCCAGCCCAGCTCCGACAGATCACGGCAACAGATCCAAGAAAGCAACAAGGCGGAGAGCCACGTGGATAGAATGGACAGTTGGAGAATTCCCATGTGGCTGCCCACAGTATACCTGAAGGACATCGCTTGCAAGGAAGACCGCTAAAGAGATGGAAATATAGCTAGTGTTCTGCTTCCCAAGAGGACAACTTCCATTTCATAACAGATTAGTGATCTAAACCAACAAGAAGACAGGCCTTCTTACCCAGTTTTGGCAAAGTTGGTGATGTACTGGATGAAGAGCTTGGAGATGGCCTGATCTTGAGCTGTGAAGTTGTGAGGGAAGAACGGCTGCCCGCCCACCAGGGGAAGACCAAAGCAGTAGGGGATATCCTCACCGTGGACAGAACCAGTGCGCTGAAATCATGGACAAACAATTCTTAAGAATAAAGACAAACTTGAGTTTATAAAGGCAGTTTTGAAATTACCCGTAAAGTATAGTTTAGAAGTTATATTGTATTTTGGGCCACATGATCTATTTGGTACTCAAATTTCATTCGAATCAAAATCATTGGTACGCACTCAATCCCAAAAATGACTATCCGAGTTATTGTATGTTTTAATCCAACTTGTTACTTGTGGGCATGCATAAAAAATAGATAACGAAATACTTACAAAGTGTATATATACCTACAGAGGAAATGTGAAAGGAAAAAAAGGAAAGGAAGACCGAGAAAAATATGGCTGGATCAGATAGGTGAATTTGTGAAAGAATGACATTTACTCGTAAGTACAAAGCGAATGTAAAATAAGGAATTGTAATAAATTTACATTCTCATTAGATTCTCACTTATCGCAATGTAAGTTCACGCTTATACAATATACATGCTGTATGCGTGAATTCATAAGAAAAAATTATCCGTTAATGAACATGAGCCAAGTAGCTGTAACTGTAACTGTAACTCTGTCGCCATTCCGCTAGGGGTGGCCAGAGCCTCTGCATAGTTGCCTCCATTTTTTACTATCCTGACATACCTCTTTCAATTTCAAATCTCACAGCATGTGTACCAAACAAGATTTACATCTAATGAAGGACTAGTTGTGCCAAGAATTAATAACAAATATGGACAAAGAACGTTGGATTACCTTGTGCCAAAAATATTTAATTTGTTGCCAAAGGACTTTAAAAAGGAATCTACAAACATTAATAAAATTATAATATCTTTGAAGATTTGGCTGGGAGAAAGAACTTTTTTATATTAATTACCTTAACTATATTTGTGTTTTTACTCTACTCTTGTCTCCTAATTTTAACTTTAATTTACTTTTTATTTCATACTAGCACTAATTACTAAGACTTATATTTTTTAATTTGATTGTTGCACCCGATGACAAACTGAAATTTTTTGGTTTATCGGGACAAAAATGTTTAATTTTTAAGATTTATATTTCTTGTAAAAATTGTTTATGAAATAAAAAAAAAAAAAAAAAAAATTCCTTCATATCCATCACCTTTTTTATGCATTTTCTTCTTTTACGCTCACTTTGTATATCCCAGCTCTTATCGACTTTTTAAGAACAAGGGATGGCATTAGCAAAAATTAACGTTTACCCGTGTTCTAATCCACTGAATGAGAAATTCAGTGGATTATTGTGTAAGGTATTTCCATAATAGATATTCAAATTTACTTATAATATTGTGTATTTCTAAATGGAAATTATCTCTTGAATAGACAATAATTTATCGCATTATTTAGAGCGCTTACATTCCTAGAATTTTGCTTAAAAACACAAATTATATCCGTCTAGACTAGAGACTTTCAAATGAGTCGAACTAAGCTGAAAGCGGCAATCTAGGTTTTTTCATATTTCATACAAGCATAGCTAAGCTGCACATATGGCACAACTCTCTTGATTTTCACAGATAAGCGAGTTGCCTTGCACCAACTATTTCAGGTTATATGGTGGTTTTCTAGCTTTCGACGGGGCTGATTCTCGTTTCTTGTGAAGGTTGGGTTTTTACATCAGGAAATCATTATCCTTGACAAACAAATAGGTTGGTATCAGATTAACCCCTCAATGCTGTAAAAACTTGGCTCTCTTTTTCCGTTGTTTTAAAGAAAGGCGGCAGGAATTAGCAAAGTTTATGTTTGGCGCGTTTTATTTTTTAAGTACACATGCAGCATGTGTAAGTGCGAAATTACAAGTGCCTGCTTTTGTTTTAAATATAAGCCTACAATGTTACTATATATTTTCAACTTAAATTAAAATGCAAGCGTTCTACCATCTTAGCAACCGACCGGACGATGCTCTGTAATAAAACCGAAAGAATTTAAATGTATAAATTAGTTTTTCCTTCTCACCCAAAATTCCTCTGTAGCTCATTTTACCGACAAGAAGGGTTATAAATTAAGATTGGATGAGGACCTTCAGCACTTTAGTCGGCGTGGAAATGACCCTTGAGACATATTCCCTACTCTGGTATGTCTCCTCTCTGGACTGGATGGTCAGACTGTTCTTCCACTCTGACTTGAAAGCTCTCTCTCGTATTCATTTGTCATGCAAATGTTTGTTCACAAAGAAAAGATGGCCTTTGTTTCTTTTGCGGTGAAAAAATGCCAAAGTTTTTTTAATTTTCCAAACTGACTTTTTCATAAAAGTTAACTGTGAAATTTGACAAAGTGCTTATAAAGTTATGCATATATAAGCTGAATCTATAATTCAAAATCTATCTATCCGAATCGTTTTTTTAATACGTACTAGCTGTTCCCTGTCACCCCTTGTGCTGGCTCGTCTTGTTACTGTTACTAAATCATACCGTCTTGGTTCAATTTACCAATATCACACCGGAATGATGGAGTGATGGAGTGAAAGAAGCAGTAGAGCAAAAGAAGGAAGCGTATATGAGATGGTTGAAAGATAAAGGTAATTTAAATTTGGAAATGATGTATAAAAGGGCAAAAATGAATACTAAAAAGCTTGTGTATGAAAGTAAGATGGAATTAGAGAAGAAAAATAATGAAAAGGCACAGCAGGACTTCCACACCAACAAAAAAATGTTCTGGAGTTGGGTTCGGAATAATAACGAAAGTGTGGGAGCAACAACTCCGGGCATAAAGAATGCGCAGGGAGTCTTGCTGTGGGATGAAGATGATGTATGTAATAGATGGAAAGAATACTTTGAAGAAATATTAGGACAGGGTGAAAGAAATTTATATGAATGTGACCCTACAAATGAAAGTAATGAGGATATTTTGAAAGAGGAAATAAAAGCAAGCATAAAAGAGCTGAAGAATGGAAAGGCTGCAAGTATGGATGGATTGAATGCTGAGATGTTAAAGGCAGGAGGAGAATATGTGGTAGAGTGGATGTTTGAATTATGCAAGATGTGTATGAAAGACAGGGTAGTACCGATGGACTGGAGAAAGGCGGTCATTGTCCCTATTTACAAGGGTAAAGGGGACAAGAAAGACTGCCGTAACTTCAGGCCCATTAGTCTCCTTAGTATACCTGGGAAAGTCTTATGCAAAATTGTCATAAAAAAAGTGAGAATGGCCACCGATCACAGGGTCTCTGATATTCAATCTGGCTTTATGCCAGGACGAGGTTGTGTGGACCAAATCTTTACTCTCAGACAGATTGTTGAAAAACATCTGGCTGTGGGGAGGGTGGTCTACGCAGCATTCGTAGATCTTGAGAGGGCCTTTGACTCGGTGGACAGATGTATGCTGTGGAATGTTCTCAGGAAGTACGGTGTGAATGATAATCTTCTGAATGTGATACGTGCCATCTATGAAAATAGTTCGGCATGTGTAAGAGTGGATGGGAGATATAGTGACTGGTTTGATGTATATAAGGGAGTGAGGCAAGGCTGCGTGATGAGTCCATGGTTGTTTAATATAATCATGGACAGTTGCATAAAAGAAGCTGGAATATCAGAGAGCGGAGTGAAAGTGGGTGAAACAAGAGTTGGAGTACTTCTTTATGCTGATGATGCTATAGTTTTAGCTGACTCGGCGGAGGAACTCCAAACGATGTTAACCAAACTAAATGATGCATTTTGTAAGAATAGCTTGAAAGTAAATGCGAATAAGACAAAAGTATTAGTTTTTGACAGGAATGAAGTATGTGAGGAACTTACAATTAATTTGAATGGAATAAAAGTTGAAGTAGTGAATGAGTTTGACTATTTAGGAAGTAAGTTTGAGGCGAATGGTAAGATGACGAAAGAATTAGAGAAGCGTGCCAGCAAAGGAAGATGCGTGATAGGAGCGTTTGGTAGAATAGCGAAGAATAAAAGGATACCAAAGAAAATGAAAATGGCGGTACACAATTGTATTTTGTTGCCGACCCTGATGTATGGAAGCGAGTCATGGACGTTGAATGAAAGAGAAGTAAATAAGGTATGCACCGTAGAAATGGCCCATCTGAGAAGTATGACAGGAAAAACACTGAAAGATAGAGTGAGAAACGAATGGGTTCTAAATGAATGCGGAGTAAAAGAAAGCGTGAAAGTGAAAGTTCAAAGAAGTGTGATGCGATGGTTTGGACATATTGAAAGGATGAATGAAGACCGACTGACAAAAAGAGTGTATAAAGGGAATGTAACAGGTAAGCGTGGAAGGGGAAGACCTAGGAAACAATGGATTGATCAGATAAATGAGATTGCGAATGAATGGAATCTACAGAGTGGAAACAAGAGAAGAGCATGCATGAAAAGAGTGATGAAATTAGATGAGATGAAAGAAGTATGCAAGGACAGAGTCAAGTGGAGGCACTTGTGTGGAGGTACTGGCCACCCCTAGAGGAAAGGCGGCAGGATACAAGACAAGACAAGACACCGGTCCAGGGAAAGGCAGTAGGAGTGGAAAGATTTATTGTTCATGTGGGGTTAGTGCACATGCAGGATTTGTAAACGCAAATTTAAATGCGTCTCATTTCCTTTATTTCTCCATTTTTTTTAAATACCAGACCAAATTGGCATGTAAAGAATTTCTCATATATGTTTCATCGCAATATGTTCAGAAGTTTAGGAGTCCATACAGAACAAAAATAGATACATACATCAGTTTGATTTTATATAATAAATAATTGATAATTCGATACCCTCAAATAAAAATGAATGGAAAAATATCGAAGTACTTTCTTCGATTTATGATTGATGTTTTTTGATGGGCCTAGTTGTGTATAGTCGCTGTCACTACGCAGTGGCATACTTTTACCCACCTTGATGTATGGAAGCGAGGCCTGGACGGTGAATGAAAGTGAAATTAGTAAGGTCCATACTGTTGAAATGGACTTTCTAAGAAGTATGATTGGGAAAAAACGGAGTGACAGGGTAAGGAATGATTTTGTAAGAGAAGAATGTGGTGCAAGAGAAAGTGTGAAAGTGAAGATTAAAAGAAGTTTGTTAAGATGGTTTGGGCATATGGAGAGAATGAATGAGGAAAGACTGACGAAGAAAGTATATGTTGGTAGAATAGATGGATGTCGTGGTAGAGAAAGACCGAGAAAGGTATGGATGGACCAAATATCCGAAATTGCGAATGAATGGAATATCCAGAGTCATAATAAAAGAAGAGCTTGTATGAAGAAGGTTATGACTCTGGAGGAAATGAAAGAAGTATGTAAGGACAGAAAGAAATGGCGGTTAATCTGTAATGTTGGCGGCTAGGGTTTATTAAATTGGAATTTATTAAATTGGAATTTTGGATATTATTATTTAGTGATGTATAAAATGTAATTTGTCGTGTGTGTGTGTTCCTTGACTTATAGGTTGGTATGCGGCTGACCACCCATGCTGTAAAAATGGTTCACTTTGCCAGTGTCACCCCTGTCTCAGGGAAGGACGGCAAGAGTTGCAGGGTGTATGTCCATTTGAGATTTGGTTTTTATGTTGTAGGTTCACATGAGGCATGTGCAAGCGCGAACTTGTACGTGTCTGGTTGTGAGAATGCATGTAATGTGAATCTCCAATGTAACATATCCTTGCACCTTAGATTAGATTAGATTAGACTAGACAGATGCTGGAAGATGGGCCTACCTGTGGATAGTCCCTGTCACTAGACAGATGCTGGAAGATGGGCCTACCTGTGGATAGTCCCTGTCACTAGACAGATGCTGGAAGATGGACCTACCTGTGGATAGTCTCTATCACTAGACAGATGCTGGAAGTGCGCGAAGAACGTCTTCCCGCCTCTCATGGCGTGCAGGTAGCCCAGGCGGATCAGGGGCGCGGCCGTGTGCCCATCACTGAGGACCTGGAACATCCTACAAGGTAAGGTGCATGGCCATCTCAGATGATAGGCCGGGCTTACATGCTCTGTCTCCATTGCTGTTTAACCTGGCCTGGGAAAAAGTTGAAGGAAAAACCATGTCTACGTCTAATATACCTACCATTAAGTAAAAACATAGAGGAGCAGAAACTAATTTACTGCATTGATACATATAACATACTATCTAACACACTTGTCTCAGCTTTCCCCATTTTATGTTTTGACACTCAATTATAAAACATGCCATAATGTCTTAAAATAATGCATTTTTCCTTTAAAATTCGTCAATTTTATCGAGCAAAAGATTTATACCGCATGCGTGTGCATGTAATGAAATCTCTTCTGGAAGGCAAATTGGCCAGGCAATTTTTTTTTTTTTTTTTTTATAAATTTTCCTTTATTATCTTAATATTTTTAACAATACATACATGTACATTTTTTTAAATAACTAAAAATGGACTTTCACTGTGTTAATAAATCCACCCTAAAAAATATAATACATACATGTATTTATTTGTTCCCGCAAAGCCGAGGCTTGTCTGCAGGTTACATTACATGTTGGTTTCTTAAGCCCTTATACATTAACCTATAAGTGGGTCTTAATGTTTTTTTTAAATCTATTTGTATTTTTTTAATTTATAATTTTTTGAATGAATTCAAACAAAACACTGTTTATTTTCACAATAAAATTTATTTAAAAAGATTAAAATCTTTATTTTTCTTATTATTTCCATTGATGTCTTCATAGTCGGGTCTATCAGTTCATTTATTTGCTCCTGCATTTTTTTTATAGCTTTCTTCTTGTAGAGTTTCTACCTGTTTTATAAGAGCAGTTGTGCGTTTTTTATTTTCTTGAAACTCTCGAAACATTTCGTCATATTGCGTTGCAATGAATTCGCGTGTGTCACTTAGTTCGTTTATTTCCTTTTTTAGGTTTCCGAAGTCATCTAGTCTTTGCTGCATTTTTTTAATAAGTTGTTCAATGTTTTTATTTTCCTCTGCTGTACGCACCAGCGGTGTTGATCACAGAGTAAAGGTACTTAGAGAAGCCACTCTATGGCTTTGGGGTAGGTCCGTACTTCGAAACCCCCCTTCCCCGTCTTTCTTGCTTCGCTGCCTTACATCTCACTTTTCGGACTTTGATATTGTATGCATGTGTGTATAAACACGCGGCAAGCGGGTACACCCACACCACTATATTCATATAATATTATTATCTGCTATGATATTATTGATGAATATTATTATTATTGCTAAAGTTATCAAAATAAAACACTTACATTTGGCACAATATTTATTTATTCTAGAAAGATTAGTCATACAATCACAAAAATACACACTGTGTACAGAAAAAAATTAATAAAAAAACCTCAATGTAAAAAACACAAATGATATGGCAAAAATAAATGTAGTAGGTAAACAATCAAATAGGCACCTGTCTATATTGTCAAGGACACTGGCATTCTGTACTATTTCTTGCAAAAGTTTTGGATCCCTGATGATTGCCCCCTGGTGATGGCCTGAGGACCGGAAATATTTATAATATGAAATCTATACACTTTAATTTCACTTTCTTCGGCTCATCAGCCGACAGCCTTCAAGGCTCAGGGACACCTGCACCACTCTGCCTTGTGCTGCATCCCTCCATGGTCGCCTCACTCCCAAAACTTCGGCGTTGGCTTCGACGTTCTCTGCCCACCGCATCCTGGGACATCCCGAGTGGTCTAACGCCTGAGGGGGCACCATCCAAGACAGTTCTGATGATCCTGGAGTCTTCTGCACGTGCTACGTGTCCGGCCACTGGAGTCTTCTTGATTTCATTACTCTCTACACTCTTCAATAATAGTGAAAATAAAACAGTTAATTTCAAGTACGCTTGACCACAGCGCTTGACGTTTGCGGCGGTCGACAGGCGCCAAGCAGGCCTGTGCTAAGCACACTGTACAGTTCAACCATCATTTAAAAATATTTTTTCATCAGTTTTTTTTAATAAAAAGTGAGCAATTTAATACATACTAAACGATGAAAAGTTTATTTACACTCAAACTCTTTTTTTAAATGAATTACAGTAGGTAAATATAAATCATGAATTCAGATTTATTTACGCTCATTCTGATTTCAGTTAAAATACCACTTCTTCCCCTTCCGCCTTACTCCTCTTGATACTTCACTCAAACCAAGATGGATTCCAATATGGCTACCGATATTATAAAACAAGGTTACCAGTAGCAAAATACTAGTTAACGGGGTCTGGTGTTGATGTCGGGCCCGCCGTTGCAGCAGTGTGTTGCCGAGTGTTTGGTTTCATGGTTGCACTGTTCGCCCGTTCGCCCATATTGCACTAGCCACACCAACAAATAGCTGCACGTACTCAAGACTCACAACACGTTCGGTTTGCTTGCTCGTCCAATATGTTCGTTCTGAGTTGAGAATCCGTTTAGTTTCACCTTTTTTTTTTTTTTTTTCTTTTAATATATTTGTCAATTCACGAGACTACACCAGAATATAATTATACATAAAAAGTCCCAAAAAGCTTAACGTGATGGCTTGCATGTACAGCCTTTACAAGTAGATCAGTATTTCTTGTTTATTTTCACTTTTTAAGCGCACACTGTTTCGCGTGTTTTTGACAGTACTTTTTGACAATCAATTGAAGGTATGACCACAGAGTATTAAGGTACTTAGAGAAGCCACTCTATGACTTTGGGGTAGGTCCGTACTTCGAAACCACCCTCCCCGTCTTTCTTGCTTCGCTGCCTCAACAAGACCCTTTTTCGGACTTTGATCTTGTATGCATGTGTGTATAAACACGCGGCACGCTGGTACACCCACACCACTATATTCTTATATTATTATCTGCCATGATAATATTGATGAATATTATTATTATAGCTGTCAAAATAAAAGGCTTATATTTTGCGCAATATTTATTTACTCAAGAAAGATTAGTCACACAATCACAAAAATACACACTTTGTAAAGAAAAAAATTAATAAAAAAAACCTTAATGTAAGAAACACAAATGATATGGCAAAAAAAACGTAGTAGGAAAACAATCAAATAAGCACCTGTCAGAGAAGATATTGTAAGGGCACTGGCATTCTGTATCTGTATTTCTTGCAAAAGTTTTGGATCCCTGATGATTGCCCCCTGATGATAGCCTGAGGACCGGAAATGTTTATAATATGAAATCTATACACTTTTTTTTCTTTTCTTCGGCTCATCAGCCGACAGCCTAAAAGCTCAAGGACACCTGCACCACAATTTTCCAGGACTCTGCCTTGTGCTGCTTCCCTCCATGGTCGCCTCACTCCAAAAACTTCGGCGTTGGCTTCGATGTTCTCTGCCCATCGCATCCTGGAACGTTCGAGTTGTAGAACACCTGAACGGGCACCATCCAAGACAGTTCTGATGATCCTGGAGTCTTCTGCACGTGCTACATGTCCGGCCACTGGAGTCTTCTTGATTTCATTAATCTCTACACTCTCTTCAATAATAGTGAAAACAAAACAGTTCGTTTCAAATACGCTTGACGTTTGAGGCCGACTGGCTCCAAGCAGGCTGTTAATGGCTGTTATCGCTGCGCAAATCCTACACACAGTTCAACCATCATTACAAAATATATTTTCATCAGTTTTTTTTATAAAAAATGAGCAATTTAATAAATAATGACCAATTAAAAGTTTATTTACACTTAAACTCTTTTTTTAAATGAATAACAGAAAATATAAATCATTAATTCAATTTTATTCACGCTCATTCTGATTTCAGTTAAAAAAAGCCCACCTCTTCCCCTTCCTCCTTACTCCTTTCGTCTTGTGAGAATACCATAGATCGATTCCAATATGGCTACCGATATTATAAAACAGGGTTACCAGTAGCAAAATACTAGTTAACGGGGTCTGGGTATGACCTAAAAAAATGTTTGTAAAACTTCAACGGATCATTCGAATTGAACCATTCTTGCTGTTTTTGGTTATTCTCTACGTCTTCATTTGATTGTCGTTATAAAACATTAACAATCTCACCGATTTGATGACTTGATTTTTTGCGGAATTTTCCAAGGTAGGTCTTGAACGATTTTTTTCATTTTTTTTAAATCCAACTTGCTCCAATCTGGATAAAAATCTTGTTTTTTCTCTCCGGTCAATATTTGTTGACTTATGGAAGTTCGAAGGTAGTGATCACAGATGGAGGTCCTTTTCGCTCTACGACCAACCGTTAACGAGTTATGGGCAGTTGAAGGTATGACCCAAAAAAATGTTTGTAAAACTTCAACAGATCATTCGAATTGAACCATTCTTGTTGTTATGGTTTATTCTCTACGTCTTCATTTGATTGTCGTTATAAAATATCAACAATCACACCGATTTGATGACTTGATTACTTGCGAAATTTTCCATGGTAGGTAGCTTGAACGATTTTTGTAATTTTTTTAAATTCAACTTGCTCCGATCTGGTTTAAAAATCACATGGGACATCAAACAAGATACGGGAAGTCCGAAAATATTGTCATTTTTGCTCTCCGATCAATATTTGTTGACTTATGGAAGTTCGAAGGTAGTGATCACAGATGGAGGTCCTTTTCGCTCTGCGGCCATTCGTTAACGAGTTATGGGCAGTTGAAGGTATGACCCAAAAAAATGTTTGTAAAACTTCAACGGATCATTCGAATTGAACCATTCTTGCTGTTTTGGGTTATTCTCTACGTCTTCATTTGAATGACGTTATAAAACATTTGTGATCTCAACGATTTTATGCCTTGATTTTGTGCGAAATTTTCCAAGAATTGAATGATTTTTGTAATTTTTTTTAAATCCAGCTTGCTCCGATCTGGATTAAAACCACAAAAGACATCAAACAAGATAATTGGAGTCCGAAAATAATGTCATTTTTGCTCTCCGATCAATATTTGTTGAATTAAAAAATAAAAGTCTTACTACCTTTGGTCATTGATAATTTCGCGAATGATTTTGTGATTGTATAATATAATCAATGGTGAGATATCATTGATAATCATTCAGAAAAAAATCAATACAAAGTATCATGGAACAATGGTCATTGATAATTTTGCGAATGATTTTGTGATTGTATAATATAATCACTGGTGAAATATCACTGATAATCATTCAGAAAAAAATCAATACAAAATATCATGGAACATTGGTCGTTGATAATTTCGCGAATGATTTTGTGATTGTATAATATAATCAATGGTGAGATATCATTGATAAATATTCACAAAAAATCAGTAGAAAATATCGTGGAACAATGGTCTATAATAATTTCGCGAATGATTTTGTGATTGTATAATATAATCAATGGTGAGATATCATTGATAACACTGGTCAACACATTTTTTGTCCCTTTAACAAAAGTAGCCAAATCTTATAGGAAATTTTACGCTGATTTCAGATATGTAATTAGTTTTGTTCTATCACGTCAGGTTTTTATGGAATTTATGTTTTACTAAAGTATGTATAAATTCATATTTTTTCGTGTGTTATCATTGATTTTTTTAATAATATGGCTACACTAGGCTCGACTATCATTTTGGCAGCTATTGCTGTTACTTTCTTAACCTGTCTTTATATGAGCGCATGTTTTTTTGTTTGTTTATGCAAATTGTGGTAGAAAACAATGTAAAAATGCCTCAAAAGTGCAAAAATAGTGCGGACAATTTTTATACGTGCGGTGAGTTTACACCAATTTCTCAAAAGAAAACCATGACTGTTTAGGAGAAACGAGCATATGAACTCTACTTTGAGTGCAAAGTTAGTGACCAGGACAAGTCATGGGCTCCACACGTGAGTTGTGTACGATGTACAAGAACTTTCAGGGGGTGGCTACAAGGTTCACGTAAGGCTATGATGTTGTTTGCGATTCCGATGATTTGGAGAGAGCCAAAAGATCACATAACGGATTGTTACTTCTGCATAACAAACATTTTAGGATGTACAAAGAAAAAAAAGAAGCACATCACATACTCAAACAACGTCGAATCGGCTATAAGGCCTGTTCCACACGACGAATCATTGCCCATACCGAGACCTCCAGAAAATTTTCAATTAGAAACGAATCCATCAGAGGAGGATACTGAAAAGTCGGATTCTGAATTCTCTGTGGAGGTGTCTACTTCTGCAAAGCCTCACTTGTTGAACAAAAATGACCTAAATGATCTGGTACGTGACCTGAATTTATCAAAACTGCAATCCGAAATGTTTGTAAAAAAGGCTTGTCTAAAGATGGAAATGGTATGACTTATTTAAAGCAAAAGTTTCCTAAGATCAGCGACGCAAAAATTAAAGAAGGAATATTCGTGGGACCAAAAATAAGGGAGATCTTGACTGATCTGAATTTTAAAACAGTGTTGAGACCAGTTGCCGCTTGTCGTTTGGTCGGCCTTCAAGAATGTTGTCGAGAACTTTCTTGGAAATCATAAAAGTGAAGACTATATCAGCATTGTATCTGAAATGCTAATGGCCTATAAAAATATGGGATGTAACATGTCACTAAAAATACATTTCTTCACTCTCACTTGAATTTTTTCCCAAAAATATGGGAGATATCAGTGACGAGCACGCGCACGATTTCACCAGGACATTGCGGCTATGGAGAAGCGATACCAAGGAAAGTGGAGCCCATCTATGCTGGCTGACTATTGCTGGACCCTGCAGAGAGACTCTCAAGATACCAAATAAGCGCAAATCAGGAGCAAAAAAAATTAAATTGAATTAAATTTGAAATTTTGTTAAGTAAGTACCCGTCATATCATGACAGAATTGTGTAAAAACACTTTGTTAAATAATGAAAAAACCTGACCTGTAAAAAAAAAATTTTGTTTCATTTTGTGTTTAAGGATAGTAAATACATATAAAAAAATTATCTATGCTTTAGGGACAGAAAAAAAAAAAAAATGTCGACCAGTGTAATCATTCAGAAAAAATCAATACAAAATATCATGGAACATTGGTCAATGACAATTTCGCGAAGGATTTTGTGATTGTAAAATATAATCAATGGTGAGATATCACTGATAATCAATCAGAAAAAAATCATTTGAAAATATCATGGAACAATGGTCTATAAAAATTTCGCGAATGATTTTGTGATTGTATTATATAATCACTAGTGAGATATCACTGATAATCAATCAAAAAAAATCATTTGAAAATATCATGGAACAATGGTCTATGAAATTTTCGCGAATGATTTTGTGATTGTATAATATAATCACTAGTGAGATATTACTGATAATCATTCAGAAAAAAATCAATACAAAATATCATGGAACAATGGTCAATGATAATTTCGCGAATGATTTTGTGATTGTTTAATATAATCACAAGTGAGATATCACTGATAATCACTCAGAAAAAAATCAATACAAAATATCATGGAACACTGGTCAATGATAATTTCGCGAATGATTTTATGATTGTATAATATAATCAATGGTGATATATCATTGATAGGGACTGGAAAAAAGTGGTGCTATTTTTTGCGAAATTCGCGTTATTTTTTTGGGAAATTCGCGTTATTTTTGATCAAAAACAGGGAAATTCGCGTTATTTTTTATGATAAACGGGGAGATTCGGTGTAATTTTTAGGGTTGATTTGATCGAAATAAAGGTTTATGTAATTGCAAAACTATAGATTTTACTAATATTTACAATTTATTATATAAACAACAATATGTACCTTCAAAAACAATGAATAAACAACATCTGAATCAATACGAGTTACAACTTACAAAAAACCATTGATTGAAAAAAATATTAATATTTTAGTGACACTCCGAACAGAGGCGGTTCGCCATTACAGTTCAACGGGACAGTGCACTGCCTAGATTTTGTAATAATTTTAACAAAATAATTGTATAAACTTTAAAATATAAAAGTATATTGTGTGGCAGATGTTTTGAATGGTCGCTGAAGTTAAAAATCATAATTATATGGAGCGCCTGAGGTTTACGCTAGTACATACAAAGCCGCCGTACATGATACATAATATTATTGTTTAGTTATACTCCTCGTGCATTTGTCCCAGTGAACGGATTTCAATGAACAATTCCTTTACATTTTCTGAGATCAGTTAGAAACCGTGGTATAGAGGGAGAGAGCTGATAAATTATAGGCCTTTTGTGCGTGCGACAAGGAGAACTGCGTGCATTGCCGGCATATAATAATTATTCGTGCGTGTATATTCGAAAACAATGAAATCCTTGTAGGACATTGATTACAAATAATATAAGCCAGTAACTCGAATTTGGTTGACCTCCATTCCGTCATCAGTTGACGTTAAAATAAACAGCTGCTGGTTGTTTTTTCATCGAACGTGAAGATTTTTTCCATTATTTTCTAATTTATCGTGAAACAACTTACAATTTTGTTTTTTACTAATTTCCTGACGATAAATTTTAATAATAAAGTAAACGTGGACATTATAAAAAAAATCATAGTTGAATAGTATTTGAAAAAGAACATTATTTGAAAGCATCGCAAGTGTGTAAAGATGGTGAAAAAGATCAAAGTTAAACAGCATGCACTTTCGCAAACTCAAGTTGAGCTTGTAATGCATTTCAATTTATTAGGCCGAACAGATCTTCAACAAATGCTTGATGTTAGTTATAGACAATCAAGTAAAAAGTTCAATGACGAAGTGCGTTCAAACAGATTAATAATTATATCTAGAATAATTGATTGTGTAAAATTTTGTGCTGATTTGGCTTTGATTGAGGCTTTCGCTCAAGCAAAGGAGCGACGGATGGATTTCCATTTCAAATATGTAACTGTAAGTACGAGCTTAAAATACGCTTATTTGTTATGCAACAAAACGGGTGTAGGTACTTACTCGTGTATACGTAAATAAAACAATATATTTTGGATGGTTGTTGCATTAACACTGTGAAAATTATCTTTATTTAGTTATTAAAAAATCTGTTTTATTTACACTTTTTATTATTATTTTTTTAAAGGACACAGACCTGATGATGACTACTGTGTAGTCGAAAACGTTTGTGTCCTTTAAAAAAATAATAATAACAAGTGAAAATAAAACAGATTTTTTAATAACTAAATAAAACAATATATATTTACGTATTTGTTGCAATTTCCATTCAAAGCAAAAAAAATACAAGAAAAAATGAACTTGCGGAAATTATGAACTGCCAACATTTTTATTGAGGAGCCGCCTCTGACTCCGAATACCCTGCAATATCCTTTTAAAATATTAAATTTAGTCTCTCTAGATGAGGGTTATCTAATTTTTTCGAGGGATGTTGGCTTGTATGAAAGCCTCAAGTTGTGCTCTTGGCTAATCCAGCAGCAGCTTCACTCCTTGATGTATTTCCTATTTCATTAATGTCACGATTCAAGTCTGTTTGGATGTCCAGGACAGTTCTGCTTATCATTTATTTTTTTAATAAAATATAGATTTGTGAATAGGAATGCAATTCACCAACCTACTCTGCCTGGCCAGAAACAGGTATTAATAGCATTAATGAAAAATTAATAACGAGTATTGTTCATTTTAACTAGTTATTAATTTATAATTACCCACTTACATTTGTTGAACCAGGGTCAAATGACCCAGGCGGGGATCGAACTCCACGTCTAGCGTTCTAGCGTGTTTCAACGTTGAAAGATCAGCCCTCTTGGCCCCCTCGGCTATAACACCGACCGTTTTTTCTGTGTTTTGCACCTTGCAAAGGGTTTTCACAGGAATATTTTCTTTACCACAAAATAGTTGCGTTGCAGAAGCGACACATAACAACTTTTTCGCACAATTTCTACCAAAAGTATGAAAATTCGCGATATTTGCGTAAAACCTCAAATTTCGCGTTATTCGCGTAAAAACCTCAAAATTCGCGAATAAATTCGTTTTATCGCGATCGCGAAATTTTCCAGTCCCTAATCATTGATAATCATTCAGAAATAAATCATTTGAAAATATCATGGAACAATGGTCTATGATAATTTCGCGAATGATTTTGTGATTGTATTATATTATCAATGGTGAGATATCAATGATAATCATTCAGAAAAAAATCAATACAAAATATCATGGAACATTGGTCAATGACAATTTCGCGAATGATTTTGTGATTGTATAATAAAATCAACGGTGAGATATCATTGATAATCAATCAGAATAAATCATTTGAAAATATCATGGAACAATGGTCTATGATAATTTCGCGAATGATTTTTTGATTGTATAATATAATCACTAGTGAGATATCACTGATAATCATTCAGAAAAAAATCAATACAAAATATCATGGAACATTGGTCTCTGATAATTTCGCGAATGATTTTGTGATTGTATAATATAATCAATGGTGAGATATCATTGATTAATCATTCAGAAAAAATCCATTTAAAAAATCATGGAACAATGGTCTTTGATAATTTTGCGAATGATTTTGTGATTGTATTATATTATCAATGGTGAGATATCAATGATAATCATTCAGAAAAAAATCAATACAAAATATCATGGAACATTGGTCAATGACAATTTCGCGAATGATTTTGTGATTGTAAAATATAATCAATGGTGAGATATCACTGATAATCAATCAGAAAAAAATCATTTGAAAATATCATGGAACAATGGTCTATGA
This sequence comes from Agapetus fuscipes, assembly GCA_951799405.1. Classification (NCBI taxonomy): domain Eukaryota; kingdom Metazoa; phylum Arthropoda; class Insecta; order Trichoptera; family Glossosomatidae; genus Agapetus; species Agapetus fuscipes. The sequence continues at coordinate 21,286,375 of OX637337.1, forward strand.
TAATTTCGCGAATGATTTTGTGATTGTATTATATTATCAATGGTGAGATATCACTGATAATCAATCTGAAAAAAATCAATTGAAAATATCATGGAACAATGGTCTATGAAAATTTCGCGAATGATTTTGTGATTGTATAATATAATCACAAGTGAGATATCACTGATAATCACTCAGAAAAAAATCAATACAAAATATCATGGAACACTGGTCAATGATAATTTCGCGAATGATTTTATGATTGTATAATATAATCAATGGTGAGATATCATTGATAATCATTCAGAAATAAATCACTTGAAAATATCATGGAACAATGGTCTATGATAATTTCGCGAATGATTTTGTGATTGTATTATATTATCAATGGTGAGATATCAATGATAATCATTCAGAAAAAAATCAATACAAAATATCATGAAACAATGGTCAATGATAATTTCGCGAATGATTTTGTGATTGTTTAATATAATCACAAGTGAGATATCACAGATAATCACTCAGAAAAAAATCAATACAAAATATCATGGAACACTGGTCAATGATAATTTCGCGAATGATTTTGTGATTGTATAATATAATCAATGGTGAGATATCATTGATAATCATTCAGAAATAAATCATTTGAAAATATCATGGAACAATGGTCTATGATAATTTCGCGAATGATTTTGTGATTGTATTATATAATCACTAGTGAGATATTATTGATAATCACTCAGAAAAAATCATTTGAAAATATCATAGCACAATGGTCTTTGATAATTTCACGAATATTTTTGTGATTGTATAATATAATCACTAGTGAGATATCACTGATAATCATTCAGAAAAAAATCGATACAAAATATCATGGAACATTGGTCAATGATAATTTCGCGGTGATTTTGTGATTGTATAATATTATCAATGGTGAGATATCACTGATAATCATTCAGAAAAAAATCAATAGAAAATATCATGGAACGTTGGTCTATGTGATTGTATAATATAATTTATGGGTAGATATCATTGATAATCATTCAGAAAAAAATCAATACAAAATATGATGGAACAATGGTTTATGATAATTTCGCGAATGATTTTGTGATTGTATAATATAATCAATGGTGAGATATCATCGATATTTATTCAGAAAAAAATCAATAGAAAATATCACAGAACATTGGTCTATGTGATTGTATTATATAATTTATGGGTAGATATCAATGATAATCACTCAGAAAAAAATCAATAGAAAATATCATGGAACACGGGTTAATGATAATTTCGCGAATGATTTTATGATTGTATAATATAATCAATGGTGAGATATCATTGATAATCATTCAGAAATAAATCATTTGAAAATATCATGGTACAATGGTCTATGATAATTTCGCGAATGATTTTGTGATTGTATTATATTATCAATGGTGTGATATCAATGATAATCATTCAGAAAAAAATCAATACAAAATATCATGGAACAATGGTCAATGATAATTTCGCGAATGATTTTGTGATAGTATAATATAATCAATGGTGAGATATCATTGATAATCATTCAGAAATAAATCATTTGAAAATATCATGGAACAATGGTCTATGATAATTTCGCGAATGATTTTGTGATTGTATAATATAATCACTAGTGAGATATTACTGATAATCATTCAGAAAAAATCAATACAAAATATCATGGAACAATGGTCAATGATAATTTCGCGAATGATTTTGTGATTGTTTAATATAATCACAAGTGAGATATCACTGATAATCACTCAGAAAAAAATCAATACAAAATATCATGGAACACTGGTCAATGATAATTTCGCGAATGATTTTATGATTGTATAATATAATCAATGGTGAGATATCATTGATAATCATTCAGAAATAAATCATTTAAAAATATCATGGAACAATGGTCTATGATAATTTCGCGAATGATTTTGTGATTGTTTAATATAATCACAAGTGAGATATCACTGATAATCACTCAGAAAAAAATCAATACAAAATATCATGGATCACTGGTCAATGATAATTTCGCGAACGATTTTATGATTGTATAATATAATCACTAGTGAGATATTACTGATAATCATTCAGAAAAAATCAATACAAAATATCATGGAACAATGGTCAATGATAATTTCGCGAATGATTTTGTGATTGTTTAATATAATCACAAGTGAGATATCACTGATAATCACTCAGAAAAAAATCAATACAAAATATCATGAAACACTGGTCAATGATAATTTCGCGAATGATTAAATGATTGTATAATATATTCAATGGTGAGATATCATTGATAATCATTCAGAAATAAATCATTTGAAAATATCATGGAACAATGGTCTATGATAATTTCGCGAATGATTTTATGATTGTATAATATAATCACTAGTGAGATATTACTGTTAATCATTCAGAAAAAAGCAATACAAAATATCATGGATCAATGGTCAATGATAATTTCGCGAATGATTTTGTGATTGTTTAATATAATCACTAGTGAGATATAACTGATAATCATTCAGAAAAAATCAATACAAAATATCATGGAACAATGGTCAATGATAATTTCGCGAATGATTTTGTGATTGTTTGATATAATCACAAGTGAGATATCACTGATAATCACTCAGAAAAAAATCAATACAAAATATCATAGAACACTGGTCAATGATAATTTCGCGAATGATTTTGTGATTGTTTAATATAATCACAAGTGAGATATCACTGATAATCACTCAAAAAAAAATCAATACAAAATATCATGGAACACTGGTCAATGATAATTTCGCGAGTGATTTTATGATTGTATAATATAATCAATGGTGAGATATCATTGATAATCATTCAGAAATAAATCATTTGAAAATATCATGGAACAATGCTCTATGATAATTTCGCGAATGATTTTGTGATTGTATAATATAATCACTAGTGAGATATTACTGATAATCATTCAGAAAAAATCAAAACAAAATATCATGGAACAATGGTCAATGAAAATTTCGCGAATGATTTTGTGATTGTTTAACATAATCACTAGTGAGATATCACTGATAATCACTAAGAAAAAAATCAATACAAAATATCATGGAACACTGGTCAATGATAATTTCGCGAATGATTTTATGATTGTACAATATAATCAATGGTGAGATATCATTGATAATCATTAAGAAATAAATCAATTGAAAATATCATGGAACAATGGTCTATGATTATTTCGCGAATGATTTTGTGATTGTATAATATAATCACTAGTGATATATAACTGATAATCATTCAGAAAAAATCAATACAAAATATCATGGAACAATGGTCTTTGATAATTTCGCGAATGATTTTGTGATTGTTTAATATAATCACAAGTGAGATATCACTGATAATCACTCAGAAAAAAATCAATACAAAATATCATGGAACACTGGTCAATGATAATTTCGCGAATGATTTTATGATTGTTTAATATAATCACAAGTGAGATATCACTGATAATCACTCAGAAAAAAATCAATACAAAATATCATGGAACACTGGTCAATGATAATTTCGCGAATGATTTTATGATTGTATAATATAATCAATGGTGAGATATCATTGATAATCATTCAGAAATAAATCATTTGAAAATATCATGGAACAATGGTCTATGATAATTTCGCGAATGATTTTGTGATTGTTTAATATAATCACAAGTGAGATATCACTGATAATCACTCAGAAAAAAATCAATACAAAATATCATGGATCACTGGTCAATGATAATTTCGCGAATGATTTTATGATTGTATAATATAATCACTAGTGAGATATTACTGATAATCATTCAGAAAAAATCAATACAAAATATCATGGAACAATGGTCAATGATACTTTCGCGAATGATTTTGTGATTGTTTAATATAATCACAAGTGAGATATCACTGATAATCACTCAGAAAAAAATCAATACAAAATATCATGAAACACTGGTCAATGATAATTTCGCGAATGATTTAATGATTGTTTAATATATTCAATGGTGAGATATCATTGATAATCATTCAGAAATAAATCATTTGAAAATATCATGGAACAATGGTCTATGATAATTTCGCGAATGATTTTATGATTGTATAATATAATCACTAGTGAGATATTACTGTTAATCATTCAGAAAAAATCAATACAAAATATCATGGATCAATGGTCAATGATAATTTCGCGAATGATTTTGTGATTGTTTAATATAATCACTAGTGAGATATAACTGATAATCATTCAGAAAAAATCAATACAAAATATCATGGAACAATGGTCAATGATAATTTCGCGAATGATTTTGTGATTGTTTGATATAATCACAAGTGAGATATCACTGATAATCACTCAGAAAAAAATCAATACAAAATATTATAGAACACTGGTCAATGATAATTTCGCGAATGATTTTGTGATTGTTTAATATAATCACAAGTGAGATATCACTGATAATCACTCAGAAAAAGATCAATACAAAATATCATGGAACACTGGTCAATGATAATTTCGCGAGTGATTTTATGATTGTATAATATAATCAATGGTGAGATATCATTGATAATCATTCAGAAATAAATCATTTGAAAATATCATGGAACAATGCTCTATGATAATTTCGCGAATGATTTTGTGATTGTATAATATAATCACTAGTGAGATATTACTGATAATCATTCAGAAAAAATCAAAACAAAATATCATGGAACAATGGTCAATGAAAATTTCGCGAATGATTTTGTGATTGTTTAACATAATCACTAGTGAGATATCACTGATAATCACTAAGAAAAAAATCAATACAAAATATCATGGAACACTGGTCAATGATAATTTCGCGAATGATTTTATGATTGTACAATATAATCAATGGTGAGATATCATTGATAATCATTAAGAAATAAATCAATTGAAAATATCATGGAACAATGGTCTATGATTATTTCGCGAATGATTTTGTGATGATATTTTGTATTGATTTTTTCTGAATGATTATGAGTAATATCTCACTAGTGATTATATTATACAATCACAAAATCATTCGCGAAATTATCATAGACCATTGTTCCATGATATTTTCAAATGATTTATTTCTGAATGATTATCAATGATATCTCACCATTGATTATATTATACAATCATAAAATCATTCGCGAAATTATCATTGACCAGTGTTCCATGATATTTTGTATTGATTTTTTTCTGAGTGATTATCAGTGATATCTCACTTGTGATTATATTAAACAATCACAAAATCATTCGCGAAATTATCATTGACCATTGTTCCATGATATTTTGTATTGATTTTTTCTGAATGATTATCAGTAATATCTCACTAGTGATTATATTATACAATCACAAAATCATTCGCGAAATTATCATAGACCATTGTTCCATGATATTTTCAAATGATTTATTTCTGAATGATTATCAATGTTATCTCACCATTGAATATATTATACAATCATTAAATCATTCGCGAAATTATCATTGACCATTGTTCCATGATATTTTGCATGATAAAGATTTTTTGCGAAAATTTCCAAGGTATGTACCTTGAACGATTTTTATATTTTTTTTAAATCCAGCTTGCTCCGATCTGGATAAAAATCAAATAGGACATCAAACCAGATACGGGGAGTCCGAAAATATTGTCATTTTTGCTCTCCGATCAATATTTGTTGACTTATGGAAGTTCTCAGGTAGTGATCACAGATGGAGGTCCTTTTCGCTCTACGGCCAACCGTTAACGAGTTATGGGCAGTTGAAGGTATGACCCAAAAAAATGTTTGTAAAACTTCAACAGATCATTCGAATTGAACCATTCTTGTTGTTATGGTTTATTCTCTACGTCTTCATTTGATTGTCGTTATAAAATATCAACAATCACACCGATTTGATGACTTGAGTTTTTGCGAAATTTTCCAAGGTATGTACCTTGAACGATTTTTAGATTTTTTTTTAAATCCAACTTGCTCCGATCTGGATAAAAATCACATCGGACATCAAACCAGATCCGGGGAGTCCGAAAATATTGTCATTTTTGCTCTCCGATCAATATTTGTTGACTTATGGAAGTTCCAAGGTAGTGATCCCAGATGGAGGTCCTT